>PVIC010008144.1:0-31696 GCA_004025085.1 Thryonomys swinderianus
AAAAAAAAAAAAAAAAAAGCCACTGTAGTCTCTTCCCTGCGAGCGGCTTTTGAGACAGGGTCTCCATTGTGGCGCAGGCTGGCTTTGAACTCGCAGTAACCCTCTTGCCTCTGCTTCCTGAGTGCTGAGATTACAGGCGTGCACCACTCTGTCCGCCTCATTGGTTACTATTCTGCTCTACCCTCTTGCCTTGCGTCGTTCTGCTCCACTTAGAGTGTGCTGTTCACATTCATCCGTCCAGGCTGGCTCCCACCTAACCCCAGTTGTGTCCCCGTGCCCTACAGCAGAACTCTTCCTCCACGTACTTGAGTTAACTCCCTTCTTGCAAGTCTTTCTGTTCCTCCATCTAAAAGTGCAAACCCTGACCTTCCTACTCACCTTCTCATTTATTTTTCTTGCTGGAACCATTTAATACATTGTATCTGCTATTCATTCATTCACTCATTCATTCATGCATTCATGCATGTATGCATGTTAGGTATAGTCCATGAGGACAGAGTTGTTTTGAAGTTTTTTTGTTGTTTTTATTTTGTTCACTTCATCAGTCCCAGCATCTGGAATAAATAGCTAGTCCATAGTAGCCTAGTAGGTGCTCAGAAATCATTTGTTGAATGGATAAAAGAAACATGATATATTTTCTATGCAGGGAAGTAGAAATTAAAAAGTATTCAATGTAGAAATCAATCTGGACGGGAGTTATATTCTTGGGAAATTAAGTATGTTGGAGAAAAGCGGCAGCAACTATAGATCTGTAATACTTTTCTTAATACAGCTCCAAGTGTCTGATCAAGGCATTTGCTTAATGGCCAATGACTTGTGAATGTGCTGTTTATATTATACCCCCCTGGGAAAAGTATTTTGGCATTACTACACAATACACTTCAATCTGTGTTTGCATATAAGCTTTTTTTTTCAGTTAATTATTCAGAAAGTTGTAAAATAAGACACACACACATGTATATAAATAAATCCCTACCTCACCTCTCCCTACTTCCATTCCCCAACAACTTTTTTGATTTTTCAAGGCAGGACTGTAGTGCTGAAAACCAAATACACAAAGCATATTTCCCCCAAGTATGACTAAGTTAACCACTACAGTCAGTACTTATTCAGAAAAGATGAGATTTTAGTTAGGTGTGTCCCTGTTTTCATGTAGGCATTCTAATATCTTCCCTTATGAAGAAATGTTTAACCAAATGTAAGTATCCTGAGATATCTGCATGTGAGACACAGACTATGAACTAGCTCTTAGACACTCTTGGATACACTCCCTTGAATATTAACATCAAAGATTATGAAACATCTGGTTAACAACTGGCTTACGTGACAAGCATGAACTATGGGGATTACAGACAGGTTTACCTCGAAGGGGATCATGCTGCTTGCTGAAGGGCTCTGCAAGAGGCAGTGAGAAAAGAACATGTTTCCCCACTCAAATCGAGAACATAAAGATTTCCACATTGGGACAGATTTACGGTCTCCAACCCTAGTGTCTGGCATTTTAAAAATATGAATTGATTTAATTTTGTGCAATAGCAAAAGTGGCTTCAACATTAAAAGGCTCCATAATATCATTTTTCTTAATAACCTCTGAAGAATTAGGCATGACTTAAGTCTTTCTAGAGCCATTTTTAGTCTTTATACCCAAATGTACTGAGTAATTCATTTAACAATAAACACAACTATTTGAGAAGACAGTCAAATGGAAGCTCACAATCTGAAGGGAAGAAATAAATAATGAGCCTATTGAAACAATATACTATACAAAACAATTTTATGTCAGTTTTGTTTATTTGAGGTAGGGTTTCACTAAGTAGCCTAGGCTGGCTTTGAACTCATGATCCTCTTGTCTCAGTCCCCCAAATGCTGGAATACAGGTGTAAGCTTGGCCCTAGTAAATTTTAATAACTAAGGCAGGAAAAGCTCAAAGTGCTTCAGAAATTGATACGGAAATAGGTTCTGCAAATACAGAAACACAATCAGTATTTTTTTTGGTAAGTTCCTATCATGTGCCAGGCACAGTTTTTGGTATAAGAAATACAGTAATGGAACCTAGATAACAAAGGAGTCCTGTGCCATTACCAGCACCCAGGGCTGCTGCCTGCCTGTGATCCCCATACCATGCCAGAGCTGCGCAGAGATAGACTAGGCAAGCAGCACGGAGGGGAGCTCACGGTGAACCTTGACAACAAAAGAATCCCATGCCATTACTGGCACCCAGGGCTGAGCCTGCCTGCTCCCACCCAGAACAAACCAGAGGCCAGTGAAGGCAGAATGGGTAAGTAAAACATGGTGGAAGTAACGCAGTGAGTCAGCAAAAAGGGGGGGCTGCAACTCTTCTAAGTCCAGGGTGAGTCCAGAAGGTCTTGGAATCTTCATTTCTTCTTGGGTCAAACTGGTTATAACTGTTACATGGAGAAGAACCTCTAAAGACACCACCTGCTACTCTGTGGACACTGAATGAGTCCAGCTCTAGTACTGGAACCTACAGAGGCCTTCAGTTAGTTCCTCTGCCCAGTCACCATGTCGAAGAAAGTATTCACTAGAAGAGTGAGGGAACCCTGTTGACTAGAGCCATTGGTGAGTTGGTGGAGTCAGATCCACCCACAAGAGCCTGAACTCTTGTAGAGTTCAAACCTGTAGGGGCTCATTAAGCTCAACTCAGGCATTATATTCAGAAACTAGATAAAAGATGATGGATCTCTCCTTTTGACTAATGTGCTTAGCTTGGTGTACTATTGTTGCTGATTTTGATGCTGTTGTTACTCTTTATTTCTTCACTCTGACATAACTTTTTATTTTTTTCATTCTGTACTTTGCTGGTACTGAATCTGTCCAACTTTCTGGGTTTCTGTGCTCTTAATTGTTTTCATCTTTCTAAAAGAGGGAAAATAGTTTTTGGTTTGCCTCCTACTGCTAGGTCCCTCTGTTCTCCTCTTGTTCCCACACCCTCTCCTATCTTCTAGTCAGAATCAATACGCAGAAGTAAAAGGCTTTCAGTCTGCCCTAATTCCTCTTCTTTCTCTATTATTATAAGAAGGTATACAAAGTCTCCACTGGTTCTGTGATACTCAGTCAGTACTGTCTCATGTATGTCCTTTTAGCCTCTGTTACCCTCTGGCATCTATGTAGTTCTCGAGGTCTACATGCTCTTTATAAATCTTCCAACCCTATTTCTACGTTTTCATTCTCCTTCTATCTTCCTTCCTCGTCAACTCCCCACTGACTTTTCATTCCCAAAGGGTACTGCCAGTACATTTAAGACCTGTATGTTGTAAACACATTTCTGATTAATTTTAAATTTTGGCATATGGTCATAGAGGTAATTCATGAATTCAAAGTTTTCAGAACAGAAATTATCAAAGCTTTGCATTTCCTTTACTTTGTTCGATACTGTTGATGGTACTGATTGTATTATGGCAACAAAAATAATGTGACTGTTCTGTTCAAATACCTCCCATGGTGTGCCAGAACTGAGAACTCTCAAGAGTTATTAGAGATTCAAGGAGGTCAACCCAGGAGGAAGCCCCTTCCTAAGGGTCCCAAATAATAGGAAGAAAGAGACTTGCCACAAACATTGCCCAGACACCAGGCAAGGAATTAAACAAATAACATTAGCAATGACAAAGGAATAGAAATTAGAAAAAATTCAAAAATCCAGACACAAAGATCACCACCACAGGGAATTTCAGGAAGAGGGAAATAGAGCAAACTGAAACTCACACACCAGGACTCTTTGAAATGGTAACAAAAGCAGATCTAGTAAAATGGAAATCAGAACTCATCTCTGAAATGAAAATAGAGATACTGTCCACAGTGAAAGACTTCATTAAAGAAAAGCTGAGCAAGATGATAAAATCTATGATAGCAAAAGCAATGGAACCTTTTAAACAGCTTCGAGCAGATTTCCAGGTGATGAAAAGGAGAATGAAAGTTTTCAAAGTAGGATGAATGAAGCTGAGAACTGAATTCAGACCTAGAGGACAGGATTCCAGCCAATCAACAGGAAAGACATAATCTATGGAAAATGGCAAGGGACCATGAGACATCAGTCCAACAGAATCTAGACTATTCAAAGAAGAATAACATAAGACTAATTGGAGTCACTGAGGAAGCAGGAGGCAGGGCAAAAGACATACAAAAACTGTTGACAGATATAATGGCAGAAAATTTCACAGAAATAGGAAAAGAATTGGACATACAGATAAATGAGGCCTATAGGACTCCAAAAAACTGTGACATAAAAATATCTACATCTAGGGCCGGTTAGCTCAGTGGTTCTGGAGCCTGCCTCACAAGCGCAAGGTCCTGAGTTCGATCCCCAGTAACCACATACAATGCTGGGTGTGGAGACTCACGCCCACCAGCAATCAATACCACATACCACAGTGCTGGGCGTGGTGGCTCAGGCCTGTAATCCCAACACTCAGGAGGCAGAGACAGGAGGATTGCTGAGTTCGAGGCTTGCCTGGGCTACACAGTGAGCTCAGGGCCAGCTTGAACTACAAAGCGAGACCCCGTCTCAAAAAAAAAAAAAAATCTACATCTAGACCTATAATTATCAAGGTTCCAGATACACAACAAAAGAATGAAATACTGAAAGCAGTTAGAGAAAGGAAAAAAAAATACATACAAAGGGAAGCCCATCAGGATCACAGCAGACTTTTCAACACAAACACTCAATGCAAGGAGAGCCTAGGTGAAGTGTTTCAAGCACTGCAGGAAAACAACTTCCAACCTAGACTGATGTATCTCGCAAAACTATCTTTCAGAATAGATGGGGAAATAAGATACTTCCATGACAAGGAACACCTGAAAAACTTCACAAATATGAAACCTGCACTCCAAAACATTCTAAAGAATATCCTGGAAACAAACAAAGAAAATTACAAACCTATGAGACCCAACAGAGTGAACTCACTGGGCAAAAAAAGAAACTGAATGGAAAAGGGAAAAAGTAAAGAATAAAAGAGCCAAGAACAGGAAAACATGGCAGCTCTAAGTCTGTCCATATCAGTCATAATCATTAATGTCAAATGACTCAATACACCAATTAAAAGACATAGACTGGCAGATTGGATCAAGAAGCAAGATCCTACAATCTGCTGCATACAGAAAACACACCTAATTCAGAAAGAAATCCGTTGAGTGAAAATAAAGGGATGAGAAACAATTCTCCATGTGACAAAAAACTGCAAAAAGCAGGAGTGGCTATCTTGTTTGCAGATAAAATAGATTTCAAACCAAAACTCATTAAGAGAAATGAAGAAGGTCACTACATTCTCATACAGGGAATAATCTGGGAGAAAGAAATAACAATCATAAATATTTATGCACCAATCTCTAATGCACCCAACCATATAAAACAAACATTAATGGACATGAAAAGCCAGATAGCCACTAATAATAGTAGTAGGGGATGTCAATACTCCACTGTCACAAATTGACAGACTGACTGGACAAAAAAAATCAATAAGGAAATACTTGAGCTAAATCAAACTTCTGAACAAATGGACTTAATAGATGCCTACAGAGTATTTCACCCAACAAAGTCAGAATGTACGTTCTTCTCAGCTGCTCATGGATCATTCTCCAAAACAGATCACATCCTAGTTCACAGAACAGGTTTAAGTAAATACAAGGGAACTGAAGTTATCCCCTGTATACTATCAGACCATAGAGCCTTGAAACTGGACCTGAATGGCAAAAGAAATTCCAAGATCCTCACAAACACATGGAAATTGAACAACATTCTGTTGACCAAACAGTGGGCCACAGAAAAAAATTAAAGAAATTAAACAGTTTCTACAATTAAATGATAACCCCAATATAACACACATGAATTTATGGGATACAATGAAAGCAGTTCTAAGAGGGAAATTCATAGCAGTGAATGCCTACACAAGGAAAAAGGGCAAACTCAAATATACAATCTAATGCTGAACCTCAAGCTACTAGAGAAAGAGGAGCGAGACAAACCCAAAGCTCATACTATGGAGGAAATTATAAGGATCAGAGTGGAAATTAATGTAATGGAGACAAAGAGAATGATACAAAGAATCAATGAATCAAGCAGTTGGTTCTTTGAAAGGATAAATAAAATTAACAGAATCATAGCCAACCTTATCAAACAAAGGAAGGAAAAGGCTCAAATCCAAGTTATCAGGAATGAAAAATGGGAAAATCACAGATCCAGTGGAAGTCCAAAGGATAATAAACACCTATTTTGAAAATCTGTACTCCAAAAAGATGGAAAATATAGAAGAAATGGATAGATTCCTAGACACATATGAACTTCCAAAGCTGAATGAAGAGGATATTAAAATGTTAACCTTTTATCAACCTGTGAAACTGAAAATGTAAAAAAAAAAAACTACCACCAAAGAAAAGCCCTGGTCCTGATGGCTTCACTGCTGAATTCTACAAAACTTTTCTTAAAAGAAGAGTTAATTCCAATACTTCTCAAACTCTTTAATAAAACTGAAAGATAAACAGTACTCCCAAATTCATTCTTTGAAGCAACAATTACCTTGATTCCAGAAGCAGAGAAACACCCAACCAAAAAAGAAAGCTACAGGCCAATCTCTCTAGTGAATACTGATGCAAAAATCTTCAATAAAACATTGGCAAACAGAATACAGAAAATTATCAAGAAGCTCACACACCCTGATCAAGTTGGATTTATCCAAGGGATGCAAGGGTGGTTTAACATATGTAAATCAATGAATGTAATACACTATATTAACAGACTCAAGGACAAAAACCATATGGTCATCTCAATAGATGCAGAAAAAGCATTTGACAAAATTCAACACCCACTCATGATCAAAACTCTACAGAAAATCGCAATAGATGGACTTTATCTCAAACTAATAAAAGCTATTTATGAGAAACCAACAGCTAGCATCACACTAAACAGGCAAAAACTGAAACCTTTTACACTAAGATCAGGAATGAGATAAGGATGTCCGCTGTCACCACTCTTGTTCAATATAGTGCTGGAAACAGCCACAGCAATCAGGCAAGACAAAGAAATAAAAGGTATAAAGATAGGTAAGGAAGAAGTTAAACTGTCATTATTTGCCAATGATATGATTCTCTATATAGAGGATCCTAAAAGATCAACCAAAAGACTGCTAGACTTAATTGCCAAATTAGGTAGAGTAGCTGGATACAAGGTCAATGCTGAAAAATCAACAGCCTTTGTATACACAAACAACAGACTCACTGAAAGAGAAATTGGGGAGTCAATCCCTTTCACAAAAGCATCCAAAAAAATGAAATTATCTAGGAATCAATCTAACAAAGAAGGTGAAAGACCTCTATCTGAAAACTACAGGACTCTGAAAAAGGACATAGAAGAGGATATCAGAAAATGGAAAAACATCCCTTGCTCCTGGGTAGGGAGAACCAACATCATCAAAATGGCTATACTCCCACAACTACTATACAGATTCAATGCAATTCCTTACACCATACTTCACAGAGCTAGAGAAAAGTATCCAAAAATTCATCTGGAACCACAAGAGACCTAGAATAGCAAAAGCAATTCTAAGCAACAAGGACATGGCAGGGGATATTATGATCCCCAAATTAAAACTGTACTATAAAGCCACTGTGATAAAAACTGCATGGTACTGGCAAAATAACAGACCCAAGGACCAGTGGAATAGATTAGAAGATCCAGAAACAACTCCAGATACACTAAGCCACCTTATCTTTGACAAAGGAGCCAAACATCCTCAATGGAGGAAAGACAGCCTCTTTAACAAATGTGCTGGAAAAAACTAAAGCTAGATCTATCTCTTTCAACATGTAACAAGCTAAAATCACAATGGATTAGACTTAAACATTAAAACAAAAACACTAAACCTGCTGCAAAACAGGTTAAGTAAAACTCTTGGAGACACTGGCTTAGGGAGAGACTTTATGAACAAAACCTCCACAGCATGAGAACTAGGAGAAAGAATCAACAGAGGGGATCTCATCCTGTTAAAAAGCTCCTGCACAGCAAAAGAAACCACTTGCACAGCTAAAAGACAACCAACAACATGGGAAAAAATCTTTACTAGCTATTTCTCAAACAAAGAGCTACTTTGTCTGAGAATATATATACACTTAAACAAATCAGTCCCCCCAAGTTTAAAGACCCAATTCAAAAATGGGCATCTGAAACAAACAAACAAACAAAAAGGGCATCTGAAATGAACAGACACTTCTCAGAGGAAGAAATAAAAACAGCCAAGAAGCATATGAAGAAATGTTCAGCGTCACTGGTCATTCAAGAGATGCAGATGAAAACAACACTGAGATTTCACCTAACTCCACAAAGAATGGCTGCTATAGCAAAATCAACCAGCAATAAATGCTGGTGAGGCTGTGGGGAGAAAGGAACCCTTTTCCACTGTTGGTGGGATTGTAGACTCGTGCAACAATTGTGGAGATTTCTCAGAAAACTAGGATGAGAGGTCCCATTTGACCCTGCTATTCCCATGGTAGGAATATACTCCAAGGAATTAAAAGAATCATATTGTAAAGACATATGTGCACCTATATTCATAGCAGCTCAGTTTGTGATAGCTCAGTCTTGGAAACAATTCAGATGCCCATCAACTGGAGACTGGATAAAGATGTGGTTTTTTAATAAAATGGAATATTACTCTGCCATAAAGAATGACAAGTTTCATTCATTTATGTGCAAATGGACACACCTTGTGGACACACTAATAAGTGAAATAAATAGGCCACAGATACATACTGTATCTTTTCTCTGATATGAGAACCTATAGATATAAATGAGTTCTAGAATGTATGATAGATTTTATGAAATAGAAAATATTCAGAGGGAAAGTGGTAAGGGAAAGTAATGAGGGGAAAGAACAAAGCTGATTTGAAAAGAAAAAGAAAGCACAATTATATAGGGGTGGGGCTTGTGGGGTGGGTAGGGATATAGGTTAAAAATGAGAATTAACTGGTATCATATACTGGTACAAATTCCCCAATGTTGAGGGTAATTGTGAGTTGTATATAAAACATACCAATATAGAATTAAATAAAAAACAGAAATACAGTAATGAACAAAACAAGTGAAAACATCCCAACCCTTACTAAGTTTACATTCTGCTGATCTGAATGGAGTTGTCACATTAGACGGCAGTGTATTCTAAGGTTTCACATGCATCCTCTCAGGAGTGTCAAGGGACCCCCAGGTAATCACTACTTAGTCAGACAGAGTCAAAAGGAGCAGATTCTTCTTCCTTCCTTTTCTGCTGGCTTTCCACTTGATGAAAAATATGAAAGTCAAACTAAACTAAAACTAGGAGTCATATTTGGTGAGAATGCTAATTAGCACAGCCACGATAGAAATCAGTGTGAAGATTCAAAAACCTAAACGTGGGAATACCACTGGATCCAGCTTTACCACTCCAAAGCATATTCCTTAGAAGAATAATTCAGAATCTTAATTAAAAATATTACTAACAAATGATTTTTATTAGAATATTTCCAAAGTTCATGTGTTTAGTTTGGGTGAAGGCTATAGTATATAGCATCTATATTTTGTTTTTATCCCTTAAAATAGGATTTAGGCCAACAAGATACAGATATTCCAGCATGAGTGATTAATCCCAAATATTTTAGGCAACAATGAAACATTATTTCATTTCATTACTGACAACTTGTGATTGATTAATCAAAAGGGGAAAAATTCATTTTAGCTTACACAATTGTCTACAGAGGTTTATATTGTTCCATACACAGTCTTGTTAAAACAAAAATCCTATCATTTGTTATCCATACTCTACAGGAGCACTTTACTATTTTCAATTCAAAGTCACAGTAAAGTCAGCCTAGAGTATTCCTTAGAAGTTGTCTGTCTCTTTACAAACCTGTGTTCCCACTGCCATTTACAGCTTCCTTGTCCTCGTCTTCTTCCTCCTCAGGAAGAGAGCTGTCCATTCTTTCCATCTTGCTGACAGACGTCGTTCGTTTTCTTTGGGATTCTGTGTCAAACTCATTATCAAAGAGGACCTGATCAACCGGATCTGGCTGGAAAGGGCTGGGTTCTGCTGGAGGCTTGGGAGTTCCATAGAAATTTCCTGAGTGCACAAAATAACAGCAGCTGAAAGCATGAAGGCTGAATTGAGAGTCTGAACATGACCCAGAATATTTCTCTGCTTTGCTTCTTACACTGAAGGTTTTGAATATCTGAAATTTCTACCTTGACCAAAAGGAGGCCAAAACATGGAGAGAGAAGAGGAAGTAGCAGTATGTGACAGGATTAATTTTTCATGTACTCTTCATCATATATCACCTAACGCTTTAATTCTATTTATCCCACAGTCAGGAAGTTGATTATATGTAGATTATTTATTTTACAGGCTTTGCCGTACCTGAGTTCTGAATGAGAGTTTAAAGGGATTAATGCTCTACTATAAGATTAAACAGCGTAAAAAGTGGGAGTAAAGGTTCACAAAGCTGACTCAAGTAATTTTGTCCTAATGTGTATATTCTGATAAAGGAAATAGGTGAGGAAAAGATAAAGCTAAAAACTGCTACGTTTCTGTAAAAATATAGGCTGTATTTTAAAAAGGTTTCCTCTACATTCTCATTACATTATCTGACAATTTATTGAACAGACACATAATTAGCTTAACTTAATATTGGCTTTCTCTCATGAAAGTGAGAAATTAATTTTTTCTTGAGGATCAGTGATTTTTGTAGTAAAAATAAATGTTCCAGAATAAGAACAACTTCTCAATTTTTCATGGAGCCAAATACAATGCGAAAGCACTCAACAGGTGTAGCTGCATTAACAATCAGTGGCATCTACTAGTTTTCACCTTGTACCAATCACTATGCTAAATGTTAAAGATAAGTATGGCTAGACAGGAAAATATTTATATATGTATATCTACACATATATATGTATATAAACATATACATATATACACATATATATGCATATATACACAGACATATATACACATATATATTAGAATCACACCTTATCAAGTTCTTTGGCTCCTAAGGTAAGTTAATAAAATTAATGGAGTGTTTTTCCCTACATAGAAAAAAAAATCACATTTTTTAAACTTTTTTTTTTGAGACAGGGTCTTGCTTTGTAGTTCAGGCTGGCCCTGAGCTCACTATGTAGCCCAGGCAAGCCTCAAACTCAGCAATGCTCCTGCCTCTGCCTCCCAAGTGCTGGGATGACAGGCGTGAGCCACCACGCCCCGCACTGTGGTATGTGGTATTGATGGCTGCTGGGCGTGAGTTACCACACCCAACATTGTATGTGGTTACTGGGGATCGAACTCAGGACCTTGAGCTTGCGAGGCAGGCCCCGGAACCACTGAGCTAAATCTCCGGCCCCCAAAAAATCACATTTTTTAAAAGCGTTTATATACAATTTAAGTTTTATTGACCTCCCAGGTTTTTTTTTAAAAAAGTTAAATTTAAGGTCATACCTCTCTAAAGTTTGATGTATTATACACAGATTATGCAGAAGGAGTATGAGGAGATACAAATTAGTTCATGCCCAAAAAGATGTACTTGGATACAGAATCATTTGCAATGGGTTATTCATGTTACAGAGGTGGGTGCAAAGATCTGTTTTAAAACTGACTAGACTTCTGTAGACTTTAGCCTTTCTGGCCGAATAAGAACCAAAAAGATAGTTCACACTTCTCTGGGCACAGGGCACAGAAAAAATAGAAATGCCATTGGGAAATAAAGTATTGTACATTTTTCCTGCATTACACCGAATAATCACACTATCAAAGACATTGGTTTTCTAGATAGGAATACAATAGCTATTTTTTGTACAAATAGTGGTAGTATCACTAGAAATACACTTTACTGTGAATTTGTAGTGATTATTATCTAATTCTGAGAAGTCTGACTTTTTCCAAAGAGGAAAAAAAATCAGAAAAAAGTGCTATCCATAACCATTGGAGAGATTATAGGACTTCATAGTAAATTTTGGTAGTTGCTTTTGTTTAAAAATATAATGATGGGGCCAGAGATTTAGCTCAGTGCTTCCCGTGCCTGCCTAACAAGTGCAAGGTTCCTGGTTTGATCCCCAGTAACCACATACAACAATACTGGGCTTGGTGACTCAGGCCCACCAGCAATCAGTATCACATACCACAGTGCTGGGCATGGTAGCTCACGCCTGTAAGCCCAGCACTCAGGAGGCAGAGGCAGGAGGATTGCTGAGTTTGAGGCTTGCCTGGGTTAACTAGTGAGCTCAGGGCCAGCTTGAACTCCAAAGTGAGACCCTGTCTCTTTCTCTCTCTCAAAAACAAACACACACACACACACAGACACACACACACACGATGGTGCTTAGATTTAAAAAGAAAACTAGCAGTGCTCATAAATTTGACCTATTTTCCTTTAGTTGTTGGCAAATATTTCAGATACAGGAAATATAAAATTCTAAGGTTCATGAATCTTGACTATAATTATTAATGAAGAAAAGAACTTTTAATCTCTTTAGAGCTGCTCTGGACCTTTTTTTTTTTTTTTTTTTGAGACACTTTCCCCAACAGTGGAACCTGCAGGACACACACAAGAACCCACAACATACACTTACATGGCTATGGGTTTCAGTAAAAGCCTGAGTGTCTTCATATCTCATGTACTTTTTTATAAGTAGCATAAAACTGTGTATCAACTTTTTGTAACTTTACACAACTGTACTTTAAGACATATGTATTTCCTTCAACTTCTATCCCAAACAGTCCATTTTATGACCAAAATAAAATGTATTTTATGCACTCGCTATCTAAAAGAGTTGTTTCCATTCTGTCACTATTTCAAATAGTGCTATACTGGACATTCTGGCACTTGTCTACACATGAACATGGGTGATCATTTCTCTCACACAGCTATCTAGAGAGAGCTGCGAGGTCTGTGTCATCTACCAGCTACTGTCAAATGCTCTCCAAAGAGATGGCATCTTTTATACTCTATGAGTATAAGGGAGTTTCCATTTCCTACAATTAAAATTATTCAAAGTGCGGGCTAATCAGATGGAGAGGAGGTGTATGACTCCTACTTCCCCTGTGCACAGCAACTGATAAGATCTAATGTGCTTTGTCATATACCAAGTTCTTACCCTTCCTGGAAGAAAATGTAGGATGATAGGATTTAAAGGCAGAAGACAATCAACAAAGGCATAAATAAGGAAAACAATGATAAAACTGATAAAAAATTAAGGATTTCTGTGTAATAAAGAAATACATCATGGGATCAATACGTGAGATAGCTAAAGAACATCCAAACAAATCAAGGTATTAGGATCCTACTACTAAAAAGAAAAGACAAAGCTAATAAATACAGAATTTTCAGATGTGAAAAAGACTAATAAGCATCAGACGATCACAGAAGTTAAACTTCAACCTGAGAAGCCACTTCTAAACTGTGAAACTGAAAGGCAGCTGTGCTCACCAACACTATAACCATCGGACTGGCAAAACCATGAGTCTGGACAATGCCATGTATTGATGAGGATGTGGCACCATGGTGACAGCTGCTACAGGAACTTTCCTTATTGAAGGGAATGGAGACTGTTTTGTTAGACTGGGTATATATATTCACTCTACCAGTTAAACACTCTGTTCCTGGCTATGCGTTCCACATTCTCACACAGGTCTGTAAGAAAACATGTGACAGTGTCCACTTCCATCTATGGAGATGGAAGCTGGAAGACTATCACCAGAAGAACAGGTAAGTTACATGCAAGTACAAATGGATTCCAACTATGCAGTACAGTTCAGAAACTTAATCCAAAGAGTTTGATATAAATAAACTGTAGCAACATGGCTGAATTTAAAAATGAGTAAAATCAATAGTAAATAAGTACCCAAGACACAGTACACATTGTACAAGAATACTCATAAACAAAAACTTGCGAACATATTAAATACATCTGAATGGTTAACCATAAGGAGGAGGCTATTTGCACAAACATCAAAACAAGTCAGTAGCTGTCCTCTCCTCTGGGAAGTGTTCTCTGCAACCTATCTAAAAAGATTCCTATTACTTTCTTTAAATCTTGTTTATGTTTCCTTTATAACATCTCAGTTTAGAATCATTTGCGTTTCTGACTGTCTTCACCACTGAGATACAGGCTTCATTAAGGCAGCAGTATTTCAGTCCTACTCATCACGGGAGCTATACACTCTCTCACAGTGCTCGACACAGAGCTTATGAAATCAATACACTGGATAAAGTCAGTCACTAAATGAATGAGTCATGGGAACTAAACCCAGGAAAGGTAACCTGGTCAAACTTAGCAGCAAAAGAAAATGACTGAAAGTTCTGCACATGGGAGGGACGTGATCCAAGCTGGGATTGCGGAAGGCCAGCATGGGAGTGGTGAGTGGGGTGGAAGGAGCTGAGCTCAAGAGACCAACCGCAGTGGTCCACACCTGAGCTTGTCCAGTGGGAGTGAGAGTGCAAAGGAAAACAGTGAGGAAACTCATAAATGGAAACGGAGGACTTCTGTTGAACAAAGTGAAGTGGCTACAAGTGAAACAACGACTAGATCTGCTGGCAGACTCTGATGGAAATGCAAAAGGGGAAGGAGGTTATCATGGTCCCGTTGTGTTGAGCTCTAATTTGAGAGGAAGTATGAAGAATTACTCCTTTTGATATGTGGAATTCAAGGTTATTCCCTGAACCTGTCCTCTCTGGGCACTGAAGATAAGGAAGAAAGACATGATATGCTTGCTTTGGCAGCACTTATACTAAAAACTAAGAAAGACACGATCTCCACTATCAGAACATGTGAAACAGACAATTCTAACAGGAGGATAAAGCAGTGATGGAAAAGTATAGAGTGCTATGGGAGTAGACAAACTTGCCAGCAAAAAGCATGTTAGACAAGAAAAAGAAATAGATCTAACATAGGCATTTAAAAACTGAAATTGGGGCCAGAGATTTAGCTCAGTGGTTCCAGCGCCTGCCTCGCAAGCGCAAGGCCCCTAGTTCGATCCCAGTAACCACATACAATGCTGGGCGTGGTGACTCACGCCCACCAGCAATCAATACCACATACCACAGTGTGGGGCGGGGTGGCTCACGCCCGTAATCCCAGCACTCGGGAGGCAGAGACAGGAGGATTGCTGAGTTTGAGGCTTGCCTGGGCTACATAGTGAGCTCAGGGCCAGCCTGAACTACAAAGCGAGACCCTGTCTCAAAAAAAACAAAAAACAAATTGATCTTGAATTTATACTTTCTGGAATCAAGATAGAGAAAACAGAGGAATGAAAAGCATTTATCCTGTTTTCACTGTCTTTTTCTTCCAACCTACATTTTCTTTTCTCCAAAACAGCCAAAGTAAAGTATACAGATTTTGGATTTCCAACTACTAACAGAAAGCAATCAACAAATACTTGTTCACTTCAGATGATGGAGGTCAATTACTGTAAAATAGACAAACTAGCTAGTTTCATTTTTAGTATATTATTTACAACCAACCTTGCAAGGTGATGGAATCTGAGCTATTATTCAATCCCATTTTAATTAGTAGATTATAAATCTCCTCAAAAAAAAAAAAAGGTCCTAAGAACTCTTTAAGAAAATGATATTTTCCTGACCAAATTTCCTCTGCAGTAAATCAGCCATTTGCAAAGTGTTCCGGACATGGTTAACATTAGGGGACATACCATCGTAAGTTCCACTTTCTAACAGTGCTCCACTCTCTTCCAGTGCTTTGAACTGTTCAACCGAAATGAAATTATAGTCCACCCCTGGGACTTCCCCTTCCCTGGGGGCCCTTGTGGTGCCTAAGGAAAAAAGAAAAAAGAAAAAAAAATGTTGTAAAGTGCTTTTAAACTTACAAAATATCCAGAGTAACAGAAAATCGAGTCTGCAGAGAACACACAGGAGACACAGACTATTGCATCTATTATACCTGCTAGAATGAAAATTTAGGCAATTTAACATTATTACCTAGAAGTCAGATAATAAATGTAGAATGAGTAAATATATTTTAATAAAATATATAGATAGCTACAAAATACAAAACTGTAAGTCCTGAAGTAATTTTAGTGCCAAAAAAGCTCAACTTCCCAAGACGTATTAGTTAATTCTTTTTTAACATCAATTATCATTATTTAACAGCAAGATGGAAAATTAAATTTATCAATAAAACTTCATTTTCTTACAACTTTATTAAACTGTAACTGGCAAAAATTACTTATCTTTTTGGTACATAATGTGATGTGCTGACCTACGTATACATTTTGAAAGAGAGAAGGCAACTTTGTAAAAAATGGGATCAGACCCAGTGCCTCAAATATGCTACACAACTACATCCTTGGTCTTAGACTTCATTTGAAATAGTTATCTTAGGTCCATTTGTCTTCACTAGCATAAATGCAAACTTAATGTTCTGTTTACTAAAATCATGGAAAGCCCCACAATTTTTGTTTTAAATTTAATTTTTAAATGTTTTATTTTTATGAATATGTATTTGTAGTAATAATGACATGTATACATATCTATGTAACACATCTTCACCCTTCATTCCATTCTCTTTCTCTCCCCCCACCTTTGTCCCTTTCCCTTTTGCAAAAGATCCATCACCTATTATCTATCTTCTATTTTGGCCTTAATTGGCATTTTCCAAATAAGAGAAATCCCATGGCATATAAACTTGTGTGTCTGATTTATTTCACTTAACATTATGGTCCCAAGCTGCATCCACTTTCCTACACATGACTCAAGTTTATTATTCTTCAGGGCAGAGGAGCACTTCGTTGCATATAAATGCCACATTTTTTTATCCATTCATCTTTTGATAGAAAACCAACCGTAAGTTCTTCAAGTGAACTTTATTTTAAAACTTAGACAAATATTTTTATGAAGTTATTTCACACTTATAAATAAAAGGTTTAACATAACTTTTCAGATAGTGCTTCTTAGCCATTATCTTCAAAAAATTACCAAAAAACTAAGCAGTAAAGTGTTAAATAAAATTGACTACAGTAACAGATCACTGAATTTCTCTATGTTAAGGAATTCATTCTAAAGTAAAAATCTTTCTGATTCACAGTACAAATTCAGGTTATAGCATTAATGCTACACCTTACTGAATTATAACTACACAAGGATCACCTGCTGATCTGAGCTGGTATTAGTAATGTCATTGCAAATACTACACAATACAAAAAGGGTGTGGTGCTTAGCTACAGAGAGTCTGACATAGGGCAGCACGGACACTTCCCAAACCAGCTGCCCCACACAGGTCCCTAAGCCGAGAGTCAGTCCTCTTGGGCGCCTCCCTCTATGTCACATCCACCACCAAATCTAGCTGATTCCACCTCCACACTCTTGTCATTCTCACCCAAGTCATGCTGTTATCTAAGGACTGTACTGTCCACCCAACACTTGCCTCTCCCTAGCTATACCTCCCACCATACAGTGGCCGGTGACTTTTCTAAAACAATCTGATCAAAAATAACAAGGAAATCGCTCTCTAAACTCCTTAAGAGCTGCCTACACTCCTTGGCAAAAGTTCCCGAGTATAGCACCACACTATGAAGACCCTTGGTGGACCGGCCAATGGCCACCTTTCCCGCTTCTTTCTTTCATTCACATCCCAACGTATAGCATTAACAGATGTTTTCTCAACTCTTTTACTATTCCCTAGACTCCTTCCATCCAATAAATGAATTCTTGGTCATTTTCCTTGAAGTCTTCTTACTTTCTTTCCCATTCTCACTAACTCCTAATTATCCTTCAGGTCTGGATAAGAAAGTTTCTTTAGAGAAGCATCACTTTTTCTGACTCCTCTTGCACACTGCCAAGATCTTCCAAGTACTCAATACACATACCTGTCAAGCTAAGTGAACTTTTAAATGCAATAACACAGTACCCGGAAATAAAATGTCATTGCCAGTATAAATAACAATGAAATCAGTTTCTAAACTCATTAAGAGCCACCTAAGATACTTGGTAATCAATGATTAATCACTTCTATTTTTTAGTTACATTACATTCTATTAAACTGTAACATGGAAAAATGTACAAAGATGATGCAAATACATTAATGGCTGTGATTTGAGAGAATAATGGTTAAGCCAACAATCTATACAGGACTGTTTTAAATTTTCCCTCTCATTTTCCTAACCCAGCTTTTACTAAAAATGAATTTTTAAAAGAAAATCTGTTTTATCGCTTCTCGGCCTTTTGGCTAAGATCAAGTATAAAAGAAGATCTGTTTTATATCAGAAAGGATATATAAAAGGTACAAAATGTGTTTTTTTTCTTAGCATGCTATTTTATTATTTATTTATTTATTTATTTATTTTGATGGTACCAGGGATTGAATTTGGGCCCTTATGCTTCCAAGGTAGGTACAGTACCACTTGAGCTAAATCCCTGGCTCTATTTTCAATTTTTTTGCATTTTCCATATACTGACCAAACTACACTGTTTAACTGCCTAAACTGACAGCGTTTAGCTTCATACTAACTAAAAATTAACTCAGGGGAATATACTCTATGGTTAAAGTTGTAACTGCCTGTGACAGCAAAAACACAGCTGTAACATTTCATACCTCCTCCCATTAAGAGGAAGGACCTGTGGTCTCATCCCTAAGTCTGAAGGAGGTTATGGCTCACGCTGATTAATTTAATGAAAGACACAACACTGTGTCAGTTTAGGCGTCTACTGAACAACTAAAGCATGGCCATCTTAGCCCCTCCACTCTACGTGAGATGTCAGTGACGGCACCCACACAAGTGGTCCTAGCTGAGCCCAGCCAACTTACGGACTCATGAGAAACAACAAATGATAGACACTCGTTTTTTGATTATGTCTGGTCTGGGATGTAGTCCAGGCTGATCTGAAACTCAGGCAATCCTCCTTCCTCAGCCTCCCAAGTACTCAGCTTACAGGCATGCACCACCATGCCCAGCAAGCCACTGAATTTTCAGGTGGTATGCAACAGAGGCTACTGAGATGTTGTCTCAATAAACTTTACTATAAAATATGACTATATGAAGCCCAATCTATATTATAACTATCATTATAAAAACAGCATGGATCCAAGGGGCAAGAGAAACTGTTACAGTCTGGGATTATGAACAGTATGATTTGAAGCAATCAACCTCTCTGGATTCCTTCTCTTTGCAAAGTGGAGCCAGGTGGTGTTTATGAGTCTTTCCATTAATAGGCATAAATGTTATATGTGACCGATAATTTACTTTAATATTTATCCTCATCTCCTCCCAGTGTGGTAGATATTTTATGGGAAGCTCTCTGCAGCTGCTTCCTTGTTTCCCACCACACTCTTCCTTTTTACACACAACTTTCTCCAAGAATTCTGCTTGCCCAAGGTCTCTGACTCTTCCCCTCTCATTTTTTCTTGAGCAAATTCCAGTCACACCACAGCACACCCATTTATGGAGACGATCTGCTGTAATCAAAGCATTTTTCACTTGGCTTGCCCCACTGACCAAGAACTAGTCATGATTTTTCCTGCCCCATGATATATGTGAGTGATCTTCCTCCCTTTTTGTTTTACTCTGAAATATACATAAAAGCACATAAAACACATAAAGTTTAAAAAGAAGAGAATTATCTCAGTAAGGAAAAACAACATTTTCAGGACAATGAAAAGCCCTTGTGCATCTCTGGCCGGAAGCCTCTCACTCCTTCAAACTCCAACAGGAACTACCATCTCCGCACCCCAGATAATGACTTCCTTTCCCTTCTCAGGCTCTACCAACTAAGTAACACACCTCCATGCAAGAGGTGAGTTCTGCCTGCTCTGTCACTGTATGTAAATGGAGCTATGCAGCATTTATCCTTTGCATCCGTATAGGACACTTGCTGCTGCTTGAAACTTTTGTCAGTACACTGAATGTGTAACGGAACCTGATGGTATACAAATTACAGTAAAAGACAAAAAAAACAAAAAAAAAAACAGTGGGGGGCCAGAGATTTAGCTCAGTGGTTCCAGCACCTGCCTAGCAAGTACAAGCTCCTGAGTTCAATCCCTGTAACCACATACAACAATATCGGGTGTGGTGACTCTCACCCACCAGCAATCAATACCACATACCACCGTGCAAGGCGTGGTGGCTCACGCCTGTCATCCCAGCACTCGGGAGGCAGAGGCAGGAGGATTGCTGAGTTCCAGGCTTGCCTGGGCTACATAGTGAGCTCAGGGCCAGTTTGAACTACAAAGCGAGGCCCTGTCTCAAAACAAAACAACAACAACAACAAAAATTGAGAGACATGTTGCTATTAACTCCCCTCAAAATACTCCCCCTCACTTCAAACTCACTTATCACTCTTACCACTTTCTGAAGCAGTTCTGGAAGTCCTTTTTTTAGGTCGTTAGTTGTGGTATTGTGGCTACCTCGGTCCTAATTTTTCAAAACGTTGACCTTCTATGGTCATTTTGACTGTGAGGGAAAAGCTGGCAGTGGCACACTGCCAGCTCTTTGTACAAGCCTGTCTTCCCATCAGATGGCTCTCGGCAGCAGCATGCACTGTAGTTTGTTTTGGCCACACCTCACGGGGCACCCACGAGAAAGGACTCCAGCACCACTTCGTGAAGCAGCAGACCTAGGGGATAAGTGAGTTTGGAGCAAAGGCGAGTATTCTGAGGGGGACAGATGGCAATGTGTCTTTTAAATATCCATCACAATACACAGTCACATCTTGTATTTAATGTACAGCTGCCTTAGGAGAGTACATGTCCTTTTCCATACATTTACTGGCTGCTGTAGTTTCAATACGGTCTGTTCCTACTTTGTGTTGAGTCTCAGTCTAGAATAACAGTCTGGAGAGACGATGGGATCTGCACAGGCTTCTAGGTCCAGGGGCTCGAGCCACACGAAGGGCAAACGCAGCTCCTGTGCAGCAGATTAGTTACCACGAGGGCACTGTGATAAAACGAGCCCCCCCTCCGCTTTCCGGTACATGAGGATCTTTTGTGCCCACGCCCACTTGCTCTTGTGCTATGCAGCCATGCTCAGAAGCCAAACAGATGCCAGCACCATGCTCTTGTGCTTCTCCACTCATAAGCCAACATAAATCTCTTTTTGAAAAAAATAAATCAGCTAGTCTAGGGTATTCTTTTATAGCAAAAGGAAATGGACTAAACACTAGGCATATAAACATGTTATGAAATAGCTACTCAAAACTTTTTACTTCTCTATTGAGTTGGTTTGGGGGGGTACTGGGGTTTGAGCCCGGGGCCTTTTTGTTGAGCTACATCTCTAGGACCTAACAAAGACCCCCAACACAATCCCTTACTTTTTTTTTTGAGACAGGACCTCACTTTGTAGTTCAGGCTGGGCCTGAGCTCACTATGTAGCCCAAGCAAGCCTCGAACTCAGCAATCCTCCTGCCTCTGCCTCCCAAGTGCTGGGATGACAGGCTTGAGCCACCACTTGGGATCGAACCAGGGACCTTGTGCTTGCTAGGCATGTGCCAGAACCATTGAGCTAAATCTCTGCCCCGATCCCCATTTTCTGAGACAGTCTTGCTAAGTTGTCTGGACAGGAGTCAAACTTGAGATCCTCCTGCCTCAGCCTCCCAAAGCGCTAGTATTATAGGCATGTGCCATCATGCTTTGCTGTCTTTTAAGTGATTTGTACTTCTTTGTGTTTTACATAATAGAGTATATTCAACTGAAGTAACAGCTTACAAGATCCAGTTGTTTTAGCTCTAAGAACAAAAAAATTGGCAATTTTGATTGAAAGATTTCATGCATTGTATGTCCCTACTTTATGGATATAAAATATGAAATAAAATTTTAGTACTGATGAAGTACTGCAGTCCTTTGCAGATATATGTATTGTAGATAGAATGTTTCCGTAACAATTTATTGAAACAGCACTCTTTATAACTCACCCAAAACAACAGAGATTACAAAGAAAAGCTCAGGGTCAGCCTGAACTTTCAGCGTTGACTTTTTTTTTTTTTTTGAGACAGGGTCTCGCTTTGTAGTTCAGTCTGGCTCTGAGCTCACTATGTAGTCCAGGCAAGCCTCGAACTCAGCAATCCTCCTGCCTCTGCCTCCCGAGTGCTGGGATGACAGGCATGAGCCACCATGCCCGGCACTGTGGTATGTGGTATTGATTGTTGGTGGGCGTGAGTCTCCACACCCAGCATTGTATGTGGTTACCGGGGATCGAGGTAACCTCGTTTGCGAGGCAGGCGCCGGAACCACTGAGCTAACCCTCTGGCCCAGCGTTGACTTTTCAAAACCTACTCCAACTCTGTAAACAGAACATTGACAAAATTTTTAAAATTCTAACACATTAAAGTTTAAAATATGTATTAAATCCCTAATAAAAATACTACTGAAACAGAATACTTTGTCTTTAAAATTGAAAAGGTAAGTTTCACAGAAAGGATGTAAAAGAAGTGTTGAGAGTACTGAACCCTAAGGGCAAGCAAACTGTGTGACATATCAGAGGGCACGCGGTCACACCGGGAAAGAGGCCAGAGGGAAGCGGGCACTGCCCTGCTGCCTCAGCCGCCGCAATCAGCTGTGTGCATTACGCGGTCTCCTAGCTTCTACTACGACACAAAACATCAGTTTGCTGAGGACTGTTCTTTGCTACCTGTCTGCCAAACATCTATGAAATTATCTGCATTAGAGAAACAAGTGGTCCCGCAAAACAGACAGCATTTTCTGTTCTGAATTTTTCACCTTTTTAAATAAAAAAATCAGCTTTTGATAACAAAGTTCTATTAATATAGTCAATTTTATTAATCCTTCCCTTTATAGCTATTTTTTTTGTGTGTGTCTAGTTAGGAAATCCTTCCAACAGAGAAATTTTATATTCTTTCTAAAAAGAATTCACCTTGGGGCCGGAGGATTAGCTCAGTGGTTCTGGCACCTGCCTTGCAAGCACAAGGTCCTGAGTTCAATCCCTGGTAACCACACACAATGCTGGGCGTGGAGACTCACGCCCACCAGCAATCAATACCGCATACCACAGTGCCAGGCGTGGTGACTCACGCCTGTCATCCCAGCACTCGGGAGGCAGAGACAGGAGGATTGCTGAGTTCGAGGCTTGCCTGGACTACATAGTGAGCTCAGAGCCTGCCTGAACTATAAAGCGAGACCCTGTCTCAAAAAAAAAGAATTTACCTTTGCCCTTCACCTCCAGGTCTTTATTAAACTAAACAGATTTGAAGGAGAGAAACTCATGAGAGACAGCAGTCCCAGTTTTTTTTTTTTTTTTCCTCAAAGGACACCACAACTGGTGCCATTATCTGTCCCATCAGTCACACCAGTTCTGTCATAGAAGTATTTATAAAAGACAAGGTGTCTGTTACATGGTTATTACATTCCTTCAAATAACATGGTGTTTTAATCTATTTTCATAATAATTCTTGACACAGTATAAGTTCACTTATTTGTTTTTGTGTGTATAGCCTTTTCCTATAATTAGTAGAATCAAACAAGCAAAAGGGAAACAAAGGTGAAATTAGATTTAATTTTTTAATCAAACTGAGAATTGCTATCTTCACCACACTGAACCTTTAAAGTTGCATTTTCTAATTGTTAATGGTGCTGCGCTTGGTTTATGTTACTGCTTCCATGTAGAAATTCACTTCTGGAGTTTCCTAGGGAAAACTTATTTTTTCCTAAATCCTAAAAAACTCAAGAGAAAAAAAATAAGCAAAGCAAAAAGATACTATCATATAGTTCTCATGTGAGAATTAAATCTAAACCATTTAACATATTTATGCAATAGGTTTAAAAGAATTTAGTGATATCAAATTGGAAGCAAGGGGCCGGAGATTTAGCTCAGTGGTTCCGGTGCCTGTCTCACAAGCGCAAGGCCCTGAGTTTGATCCCCGGTAACCACACACAATGCTGGGTGTGGAGACTCACGCCCACCAGCCATCAATACCACATACCACAGTGCCGGGCATGGTGGCTCACGCCTGTAATCCCAGCACTCGGGAGGCAGAGGCAGGAGGATTGCTGAGTTCAAGGCCTGCGTGGGCTACATAGTGAGCTCAGAGCCAGCCTGAACTACAAAGTGAGACCCTGTTTCAAAAAAAAGAAAAAAAAAAAAGACAGAGAAGAAAATGTGGAATATTCCAACAGTAAATCCAGACAGTGGTCTAAAATTTGAAGTAAAGACAATATAAAACTTCCAGGTAAAACCAAAATTTAAAAGAAGCACCCAAAATATTTTCATTAAGAAGAAAACAGGATTATAAGATGCAATATATATCCTAATGCCCAACATAAAGATGCTTTTGGATACACTTCTTAACAATTTATGAATGTCAATACGAAACAAAAGCAGCTTTTTCTACATCTGGAATATCTGCCACAAAACAAAGGTCAGTACCATCAGACCACACAACACAGGGCTTGTGTGCTTCAAAACTTCATTTTGGGAGTGAAGAGTTCAGACAGAAAACATGTTTGTCATTACCTTTCAAACTGCAAATGACCTCCATTTGGCATTTATTTTGTGCTAATACTTTCTTCTTTTAGGGTTTTCGATGATCAGAGGTCTATATTAGGTAGAGATCATTTTAAATATTAAAATCTTGCTGTGGGAAAAATGTGTATGTTAAACCCTCAGGAAATTGTGAAACTAAGTGAGAAGGCAGGAAAAAAGGGTAATCGTGGTAAAAATTATCAAAGTATGTTACATGCATGTACAAGTTTGCCAAAACAAAACCCATTAATCTATATAACCAAGTGAAAAAAAAAGTCTTACTGGTCCACAATGCTAAGAAACCACCTGCTTTAGTCTTGTTCTTCTCTCTCTGAGACGATCCACCCCTCACCACATATATGCAGCCCACATGTGGTCTGACGGCCAAAGGCAGCAGCCATCGGGGACCTTGAGGAACTGGGTTCATGTGATGCCAGGTGAAGCCATGAGAAAACAGTGATGCCCCAGCTTGTCATGAATTACAGGCATCCTATTTCTCCCTGGAAGGAACCAAGCACTGGGCTCACGCCCCAAACACAACCAGAGCCAACCTCAAAATGCCTTTCAGAAGGTCCACCTTCTGTGACCACTACCGTATCAAGTCTGTATCAGGATAGAGGAAGCAGAAGGAAGTCACATGTAAAGAGAACTTTAAAGAATACCACCCTAGAGTTAAGAGAAAATAACAAAGTAGGAAACAAACTTGGAAGAGAGGTGCCCTGCCAAATCTGGACTCAGATCTTACGAAGATGTGCTCACAGTCCACAGGATGAAGACTCTTGTTGGGTTGGCTGGGCCACAGCTGCTTGGCAGTTGTTGGGTCAAAGCTCATCCACTGGGAACTAGCTGCCTGGGAACTGAAGGAATTCACCAGCAAGCTGCCTAGGGTGGCGGTGGTCATGGGTAAGTGAACACTTTGAACTTAATAGAAAACTAGTTGGAGCAGTGGTTAGACTTGCTGGAAACCCACTGGAAAGCAGTCTGTAGGGACTGTCTCTAAAACCTAGAAGTAAGCAGGAATGCTGGAGAAACAGGATGCTGTCTACATGAGCATCGCAGACCTGGCTGTGAGGCGCTGCCTGCCTCCTCAGGCGTGCCACCAAACTCACTGCTGGGAAGTCACCAAGCTGACTGCTAGGCTACTGCTGACACCTGGGTATGGTTTTCCGAGGCAGGAACAAAAACAAAAGACACGCTTTGACCAGAAGAACCCTCTTCTTTCTCCATATCCTTCGTGCGCCCTCTACCGACGAAGTATAACATTGCGCCAACGGGCAGGAGAGAAACTTTCCGGTAGCACAGGCGAAAAACAACAGATGTGAAGCCAAGCACAACGAGCAATAAAGGGCTGGCTAGTTTCTGAGATTCTGCCACACATGGGAGAAACGGAATTTTCGTCACACGATTTCTTTGTCTATTGAGGTGATCCCATGGTTTTTCTTCTCTAGCCTGTCACATTAATTTTCAAATGGTATGCCAACCTTGCATTTCTGGGACAAATCAAACTTGCTTACAATGTATTATGCGCTATCAATTTGCCAAAATATTTCTAAGCATTTTTGGTTTGTGTTCGTGGAGTCTTAGGTAATATTACCCTTCTGATGTTTTGATCTGGTTTAAAACTTAGAATAATGTTCAGTTCCCAGAATGAATTGAGAAATTTCCCCTCTGCTTTCTAGAAGTTTGTGTACAACTTGTATCATTTCTTTCCTAAATGTTCAGAACCATTTTTTTGTGGGAAAACTGCAAATCTTAAATTCAACTTCTTTAATAGGTAATTTATTTCTTCTTGAGTGAGCATTGGTGGTACTGTCTCCAAAGAAAGTCGTTTTGTATAAAAATGGATGCACTCTCAGACCATAACGTTAATCAGATACATAAGCTTAAGTTTCATATGGTTTTTCTCATAGGAGAAACCCCAAATAAAAGATCATGGGATCTTTCCTATTATGGAGATATGCATACAGCTTTCTCAAAGAGGAAGGGGATAAAGAGATGGAGGAAGAGGAAGGGGAAGAAAGGGCACGGCAAAAGGAAGTCAGATATGATATGTATCTTCGCCAACTCCACACAGCAATGTAACATTATATACTGCAAATGTGTGCTAATGAAAAAACTGTTCATTTCATCTAAGTTGCTGAATTTTGTTAGTATGAAGTTGTTCAGAGTCTTATTATCCACTTAACAACTGCAGGATTTTTAGTGATGCCACTTCTTTCATTACTAATATTAATTTGTTTTTATTTTTTATCTTGAGCAGTTTGAATCCAGTAAATTTTATTGATCTGAATGAATCAGTTTTTTGTTTCATTGATTTTTTGTTATTTTGTATTTTATTGACTTTGCAGTTATCTCTATTTCCTCCCTACCTAATTTTATTTTACTCTTGTTTTAGATTAGGGTAAAAACTGACTTGTCAGCCTTATCTTTTAAAGTGCTTAATACAAGTTTCCATTTAAACATTGAATAGCTACATCCCCCATTTTTTTTTTTTTTTTTTGAGACAGGGTCTCGCTTTGTAGTTTAGGCTGGCCCTGAGCTCACTATGTAGCCCAGGCAAGCCTCAAACTCAGCAATCCTCCTGTCTCTGCCTCCCGAGTGCTGGGATTACAGGCATGAGCCACCACGCCTGGCAAAAAGTCTTTCATTTTTGAGAGACAATCTTCTTGTGCACAGAAATCTAGATGGGATTTTCTTTCTTTCACCATGTTGAAAATGTCATTTGAAAGACTCTGGCATGTACCGGTTCCCCTGGGTAAGTCTTCAGTGGCCCTTTGCTCTCTGCCATTTACATTTTCTCTTGACCCCTGATTTTCAGTATTTAAATTATGATGAGCCTTTGGGTAGTTTGTCTCCTTCATTTGGGTTCTGTTGAGCTCCTTTTATTTGCAGTTTGCATTACATTTAGAAAAATTTCACCTACTATCTCTTCAAATATTTTTCTGTTTCCCCCGCTTCAGCTGGATTCCGTGCTACAGGCAGTATGGACAGAGCACAGTCCGACTCTGCTTATTAGTTATTGCTTGTTCAATTTCCAGTTATCCAGGGCAAGGGTAAATACACTGGGAGTACTTCCTGGCAGAAATAAATATCTCCATCCTGTTTGGTTCTAATGACAACAAAAGTTCACTTTGTCAATCTCTTTGTGCCTCAGTCTGATTAGTTTATATTGCTTTGTATTCACATTCAATAATCTTTCGCTGTTTTGAGGCAAAATATTTACTGGTATATTTTAGATATACACAGTAACATTCATCATAGGGAATTTGTTCCTGTGCATGATATATCTTTTTTTTTTTTTTTTTTGAGACAGGGTCTCGCTTTGTAGTTCAGGCTGGCCCTGAGCTCACTATATAGCCCAGGCAAGCCTCGAACTCAGCAATCCTCCTGTCTCTGCCTCCCGAGTGCTGGGATTACAGGCGTGAGCCACCACGCCCAGCACAACATGATACATTTTTTCCCCCACTTTCCCATCCTTCTCTTCTATCTCTTTTATAAGAGCTTTGTTTCCATTTTTTCCTTCTATTCTTACTTTTTGTCCCTTCTTTCCTTTTCCCCTTCTCATTTGAACATTTTCTTCTCATTTTCCAATATCTATTGTATTTTATAGTCCTTATTTCCACTTTCAGTTTCTCACACCAGAGAAATAATGCAGTATTTAAATATGTATCTGATTTATTTAAGAGTATGGTCTCGAGGTGCACCCATTTGGCTAGAGAGGTCTCAAATTTATCCTTTATGGCAGAGTAGTACTCTGTAGTATTTTTAAAAAGCACACTTTCTTTAACCATTCAGCATTTGATGGGTACTTGGGCTGTTTCCAAGATTTAGCCATTACAAACGGTGTTGCTATATACATGGGTGTGCGTATATCACTGTGGTATGATATTTTTTAATACTTTCAGGCAGATACCAAAAAGGAAGAGTTGGGTTGAGGGGAACCTCTAGTTTTGGTTATTTGAGGAATCCCCACACTGATTTCCATAGTGGTTGTACCAATCTACACTCCCACTAACAGTGGAGAAGGGTCTCTTTTTCCCTTAGAACCCCTGCCAACGTTCGTTACTGATTTCTTGGTAAGTCATTTTTTTTCTGGAGTAAGATGGAATCTCAGTTTTGATTAGCATCTTTGTTTTGATTAGCATCTTTCAAATGATCAGTGATGTTGAACATTTTTTCATATGTCTATCACTTATTTGCTTTGCTGCTTTTACATCATCTGAGAAGTATCTCTTCATTTCAGATGCCCATTTTTGGATGGGTCTTTCAATTTGGGAGTTCTGATTTTAGTTCTTTGCAGATTCTAGATAGTAGTCCTTTGAGGAACAGCTGGCAAAATGTTTTGCCCACACTATGGGTTGTCTCTTCACTCTGTTGGTGGTTTCTCTTGCTGTGCAGAAGCTTTTTAACAAGATGAGATCCCAGTTGCTGATTCCTTATAATATTTCCTGTGCAACTGGGGTTTTGTTCATAAAATTTTTGCCTACGCCAGTGTCTTCAAGAGTGCTATCTATTCTATCTTTCAAAAGATTTAGTGTTTAATATTTAGATCTTTGATGCATTTTGATTTGAGGTTGGCACACAGTTAAAGATATGAGTCTAGTTTCAAACTCTGGCATGTAGAAACACAGTTTTCCCAAAACCATTTATTAAAGAGTCTATCTTTCTTCTGGTGAAGGTATTTGGCTCCTTTGTCAAAGATAAGGTGGCTGGGTGTGTTTAGAGTTGTTTCTGCATCTTCTAATCTGTTCCACTGAGCCTCAAGTCTGATTGATTTTTTTTTCTCAGTACCATGCTGCTTTTATCACAGCTTTGTAATAACTTTGTAGACTGTGATGCCCCCTGCCCCCTGCTTTGCCTTTGTTGCTCTGAATTGCTTTTGCTATTCTAGGTCTCTTCCAGTTCCAAATTAATTTTTTGCAGTTTCTAATCTGCTATTAAGCCTATCCAGGGAATTTCAAAGGTTCCGATTAGGGTTTTTTTATATTCCATTTTCTGTTCATTATGCTTATATTGTGCTTTGAATCCTTGAACATGTTTATAGTAATTCTAACATTTCTGGTACAGTAATGACACATGCTATTTCTCTTTTTTTCTATCAGTTCATTTTTCTTTTCAAAAGTCATTATCATATCCTTCTACTTTTCTGCCCATTTAGCAACTTTTATTAGATGCTGAACATTATAAAATTATGCTATTCAGTACCTGCATTTTGTTGTCTTCTTTTATACAACAATCAATCTGTGTGTGTGTGTGTGTGTGTGTAGTTGCAAGCCTATCCATTTGAACCTTGAACCTCTTGGGACTTAAGCTTTGTTAACAGTGGTCCTAGAGGAACGTAATACATGCCTATTTTAACACGACTAGTAAAGATGGGGCCTCCAGGGCTTTCTCCACTCAGGCTGGTGAGAACTCCAATGTCTTTAAGCCTGTGCAAACTCGGACCTGTTAACCTTGTAGCTCTCACAGGTTTCTTTACCAGGCCTTGTGGACTCTGACCCCACACATTCTCAGCTGAGCACAAAGCAAGGGAAGCCTTCTCAGATTTCTTGAGTCTTTTTTCCTCCTACATAGCTCTCTTGCTGACACTAACCTGCACATTCCAGATACTTCAGATTTCTATACTATTTATTTTGCAGTACTGGGGATCAAACCCTGGTCCCTGTGCTTGCAAGGTAGGTGCAGTGCCACTGGAGCTAAATCCCCAGCCCTGGATTTCTACGTCCTCAGCTCAGGATTTGCTGGCCTCTGCCTGGCTTTTCTTTCCCTGTGCTATGGTCCAGAAAGTGTCTTAAGGTAGTAAACTGAGGAAATCATATGACTTTATTTTTTTATATATGTGTAGTCTTTTTCCTGTCAGGGAGCACAGTCCCAATCTATGGTCCAATATCTGAAACTACAAAAATATCTGTCTGCCTTTCTCTTTTATTGTGTTCCTCCATTTATCTCAGATTTTGTTAAGTGTCCCTTCTATGTAGCTTCTGTATATTCTAATATGTTCCTAGAATTTTTTAAGCGCTTACATATTTTTATATTCCAAGTTGATTTATATTTTCCTTGAGGCAAATCTGGGATCACAACTTCCTCCGTGGAGATATGAGCTCTTTTAGTAAGGAATGATATTTAGAGATCAGTGAAATAAACACTACTGATATATCATCGCCTCTAGGTTCAGAGAAGATTTGCACATTTCGATTTGTAAGTTAAGAGGTTCCACTAAGAACTGAAAGGGATGCAGCTGCCTAGACTCTGTGAACAAAAACTAAATAAAATGTAGGTCTTTTCCAGGAAAAAACAAAACAACAACAACAACAAAAAACACTAAAGAGAAGCTGCAAAGCTAGGACAATAAATAAAATAAAAGGTCCAAGTAAAAGTGACAGAGGGCAGTAAGAGAGACACGGCTATCAGTTCATGTGAAAGTGTTATCTCGTTTTAATTTCATTGTTTAACAAGGGAAGAGGGAACTCTATAGAGTTATGAAACTAAAAATGTTATCCTTAGATACCACACGCAGGCAAAATACCCAGCTACTTACAAGGAATGAAAATCAGATTGCTATCAGACGTTTTAAGAGCAATGCTTCATACCAGAAAACAATTAGACTAACAAGACAAGAAAATAAGAGCCAAAAATTTAATACCTATCCAAACAAACATCAAAGTATAAAGGCCACAGAAAAACTGCTAAAATGATCCTGTGAACTTATCCTAGGAAATCTAGCAGCAAACATGCTTCAGAAAACTGTGGTTACTAGGAAATCATATGAGAATTGGTGCTAAGATTAAATATGTATTTACTCACAAAATAACAAGTGATTACAAAAGAGACAGTATAGTAATGTAATTAATTGCTGTTTGCTCTGCAATACAGATTCAGTTCAACAATTAAAAATCAGGGGAAGGCCGGGCTTGGTGGCTCAAGCCTGTAATCCCAGCACTCAGGAGGCAGAGGCAGGAGGATTACTGAGTTCAAGGCTTGCCTGAGCTACACAGTGAGCTCAGGGCCAGCCTGAACTACAAAGTGAGACCCTGTCTCAAAAAAAAAAAAAAAAATCAGGGGAAGAATGAAGAAAATGTAGAAAGTAGAATGTGCTTATTAATTATCTTTTCTTGTTAGTAGTAAAAAGATATACCTTGGGGCCAGAGGGTTAGCTCAATGGTTCCGGCGCCTGCCTCGCAAGCGCAAGGTCCTGAGTTCGATCCCCGGTAACCACATATAATGCTGGGCGTGGAGACACGCCCACC
>PVIC010008144.1:31796-49092 GCA_004025085.1 Thryonomys swinderianus
AAAAAAAAAAAAAAAAAAAAAAAAAAAAAAAAAAAAAAAAAAAAAAAAAAAGATATACCTTAAGTCAGATGATGAGAGAGACAAGACAGAAAAAATGAACCAATAATTTTAGTTATTATTCATAGTATGGGCAAAAACACAGTAATGGAGGAAGGAAGAAAGAACAAACATTATATAACACTAGAGAACTAACCATTGAAGATACAAACCTCAGTTAAAGAAATGAACAAAACTTGACTCTAACAAGCAAAAGCCTTATTATATAAAAGACTTACATATGTCAGAACAGAAAGGCGTGGAGAACTCAAGCTAAAGACAAAACATTAATAAAGTTCCAAGTCAGGTGGGGTAGTCCATTCCTGAAATCTCAACACTTAAGAGGCCAAGGCAGGAGGACTGCAGTATCAAGGCCAGACTGGACTATACTCTAGTTTCAAAACAAAAAGGGGAAGGTTTAAGATTGCCTACTATGTGAAGTCTGGAACTGTCTGTAAAACAGATTCAGAAACATCCAAAAGAAAAAGGTGGACAAGGATACCTCTGGAGCACTGGCTAGCTTTCCTATCACTGAGACAAAACATTCAGCACCTGCGATTTAAAGCAGGACAAGTTCAGTTTAATGCAGCACCCAGTCTCAGAGGTTCAGTTCATGGTCTGCTGTCTCCAAGCCAGAAACATCATGGCAGAAGTGTGTGGTTCAGCAAGGCCGCCCACATCATGGTCCTCAGGAGGGAGGGTCCAGGGAAAGTGTCCCAATAAGAGATAGGCTCTCCAATACACACCCCGAGACCTGCCTGGGCCCCACCTCCCAACAGCATGCTCCGCCACTCATGAGTTCAGTCCTCAGTATCCAATCGCTCCTCTGGCGTCTCTTAATCCAGTCAAACTGACATTTAAAATTAAGAGGCACATCGAGTAAACACAAATTTAAAAAATGGCAGGGGTTGTAATCTGAAATCTGACAAGGTGGATTTATGGAAAGAAATCAGAGATCAGGAGTCATTTAAAAAACAAAAGCAAAAGAACCCTATATATTCTGCCAGGGAGTATGAACATTGATTTCTGGTCCTTAAGAGTCTTCGAAGGATAGACTGAAGAGAGGCAAGAATGAGATGCACAGTTTCAGGGTGGGACAGATGGAGGTGACAGGGAGAGGCGGGCAATCCAGTTAAGTAGAGGAGGACTCCCTGCCCGAGTGCCTGCGAGAGTTGAGTGTTTCACCACATGTTCTTATTTCGGTGATAAAACTGCATGAGGAGAGGCCTGCTATTCTCATTTTATGGGGATTCCGAGGCCTGGCAACTCATCCAAGTGAAGCAGTTACCAAGACGCACGCCAGAGTCCAGATTCTGAATGCAGTCTTGCCCACTCTTTGCCATTACACAGTGTCATGTGTGGTTCAACAACAAAAGGGAAAGGAAAAGAGAAAGTCAGTCCAAGCAAGAAAGGATAAAGGCTTAAAGAAATGCAGATAGATACTTTAAAAGCAAATTAGGGAACCATGGTGATAGGAACTAAGAAGAAAAGGAATAAAGAATTATGAAAGCTAGGTATCCACAAGGAGTTACAAATATATGGAAGAGGAAAACAAAGAAGGTCCTTCTGTGCCCTTTGTTGTTTACTGCTTATTCTTCCCCAGACCTGTATTAGTCAAAGCCAGAGTGAATAGTATGTGATTTCTTGTTACGTGTTTACTAAAAAAAGTACAATAATCAGACCCCTTGAAAAATACAAAAACCAATAGCTAGACAGAATTCCAAACAGATTACAACCAAGAAAGCAGTATGTATCTTTTCTTGCTTCTTTCTCACTAGGCAAAGAGGAGATTTTAAAACTGTAAGGTTCTAAAAATTATTTTTTTCTCGGTGTACTAGGCCTCAGCAGCTAAAAAGATTGCATACGCTTTAGAAACTGATTTTTAGTCATAATATAAAATCTTCCAGTTTTTTTTTTTTTTTTTGAGACAGGGTCTTGCTTTGTAGTTCAGGCTAGCCCTGAGATCAATGTGTAGCCCAGGCAAGCCTTGAACTCAGCAATCCTCCTGTCTCTGCCTCCCGAGTGCTGGGATTACAGGCGTGAGCCACCATGCCTGGCCCAGTTTTTTCTTTTAAAAGCCAAACTCCTGAAGTCCTCTCAAAATTCTTCTCTTGTTTTTTTTATCCAATTTTTACTTCATTCTTATCCCCAACTTAGTCTTTAAAATGTCATGAGACACTCTACTGAATTATTTTTACATGTTTCATTAATTAAGATATTTGTCTCATTTCTTTTATTTCAGCACATACTTACATGGGATGGTTCTCAGATAGAGATTATCTCTGATCACTTGCTGCAGTTTGTGGTCAATTGATCCTTTTTGAAACTGAAGGCTCAGATAATGTCGCAAATCTTTATTAATGACTTTGCCTACAAAAAAATAGAAAGCAAAACATAACTGTTAGATGTCCAATTAAGTATAAAAGCTAGTGATTGAATACCTTTAAAGCATTTAGTTACAAAGAATACCAAAAAGAGGATAAGATCAAATTACTAATATTGGAATATTATTATTAATGTTATTTACTTGCAATACTAGGGTTGAATCCAGGACCTTTACACTGAGTTACATCCCCTAGCACATTTTTTCAGAAAGGCTCTTGCTAAGTGCTAAATTATCCCAGCTGGGTTCAAATTTGTAATCATCCTGCTTCAAACTCCTAGAGTCGTGAGATTATAGGCATGTGCCATTATACTTGGCTAGCACCAAATTATTATATGTGCTATAATTAAAATATGTACCTGAAATTCAAGGTCAGTATAGTTCTACCTTGTAGGAGAAGGGGTCAGAGAATATGACAGCTCCCCAAGGAGATTTCACATAGCCCTATGTTTTAAAATATACCTATAGACTTAAAGTTTCCAAATCCATAGTGATCTCTCTCCACCAAGCTCCAAGCTCAAATCCATTCATGTATATTACATATGTATTTGGAAATTTCAAACAAGTACCTTAAATTTTAGACAGCCAAAACACAACTTTTACTTCTCCCCTCCCACAGTCTTAGAAAATAATGGTACTACTATTGACCAGTGGAACCGTCTTCAAAATCTGAAGGCATTCTTGGTTTCTCCTTTACACTCTGTACCTAGGTCTATTCTATTAGCAGCTCCGTCACTTATACCTCCAGAACATAGTCCACTGCTCTCCATCTGGACTGATACCACCTTAAGCTAAGCCTGCTGGGGCACGAAGCCAGGCCACTCCACCTCTGCACTACGGCTCTGTCCTTCCTGCATCTCCTGCTCTCCACCCCCCCCCCCCCAGCGTAGCTAGAGATTTAAAAGGTGAATCAAGGGCCAGAGATTTAGCTCAGTTGTTCCGGCGCCTGCCTCAAAAGCGCAAGGTCCTGAGTTCAATCCCGGTGACCACATAGAATGCTGGGCGTGGTGACTCACGCCCACCAGCAATCAATACCACATACCAAGATGCCGGGCATAGTGGCTCACGCCTATAATCCCAGCACTGGGGAGGCAGAGACAGGAGGATTGCTGAGTTCCAGGCTTGCCTGGGCTACATAGTGAGCTCAGGGCCAGCCTGAACTACAAAGTGAGACCCTGTCTCAAAAAAAAACAAAAAAACAAAACAAAACAAAACAAAAGGTAAATCAAGTCAGCATTACTGTTTTACAGTCTCTGAACTTTTCTTTTTTGAGCTACTGGGCAATGAACCCAGGGGTTCTTCATTGAGTTACATACACTCTCAACCGTCACTTTTTCATTTAAGACAGGATCTTGCTAAGTCACTAAATTGCTCCGGCTGAGATCAAACTTAAGATCCTCCTCTGCCTCAGCCTCCCAGAGTGTTGGAGTTTTTTGTTGCACTTGAAATAAAATCCAAACTGCTGAGGGCAGAGGAGGCCCTGTATGCAAGCTCTGGCTCTGGCAGTTTCTGACCTGACTTCTTACTCTGTCCCTCTCAAACTTCATGACCACCTTTCTGTTCTCTGAAAAGGCTAACACAGGGCCCTCGCTCAGAGCCTCCTGCTCATCACATAGATTGAATGGTTCACTTTCTTGGCCATACAATGTGACTAAATAAGAGTGAATGACTTTCTATTATTTCTAGGGAGAGAGAGACTTAGGGGCCACAGAGGACTGTACAAATATCTCATACCAGTGAGTCTGTAATAAGGGCTGAGCTTAATGAAAATCAAAGCAGACTGAACACTGTTTTGTAAGACTTCAGATAATTGGAAGAGATCAATGCTAAGACAAAACAAATTATCTCACTGGGTAAGAAATGCCCAAGTGATTGAAGTAGACTGTTTTATTTGGAACATCCTTATGACAAGGTTAGACAAAAAGGTCACTATCAACCAGTTCATTCTTAAATTATTCCACAGTATTGCATTTCTACTCCTCTCTTTTCATGGGTTCTCACATGTATGAATAAGCATGACTGATACGGGAGGTGTTAGTATACACAGGAAACCAGTGTTTCTAAAGATCAGAGATAGCATTGAGACCCTAGACAATAAACACAAAACAACACAACTCTTGCCTTGCCTAAGAGAGATGGAGGAGAAGGGAATCTTCTTGATTAAAGGAAATCAACCTGAAAGATTTGCAGAGATCAACATAGCAGAGCCCTTGGTTTTAGAGGGTGTCTCTGCAGTCACGTAAGGGTCCTACTGTCTCGAGTCTAACATGTATAAAATCATATTACTTCATTCTTTACAATACTTATTCATTACTGATAGAAGGAAAATTTACTCATATCAGTATTATATAGCCCCATGGCTTACTGAACAAAAATTTATACAATAATAAGTTTACAAAGTACTTTACATCTAAGCAGTGTCTCAAATATTATATAAATAATACCTAAAACTTGTGGCAGATTGCTGTTCAATGGAGTTCTGAATGGACAGAACAAAACTTTTCCTCACTTAAAATAATACAGGCTCCAATATTCAAAATTCTGAGATCCACAGCACTCGGGAGGCAGAGACAGGCAGATTGCTGAGTTTGAGGCTTGCCTGGGCACCATAGTGAGCTCAGGGCCAGCCTGAACTACAAAGCGAGACCCTGTCTCAAAAAGCAAAAAAAAAAAAAAAAATCTGAGATCCAACATATTTTAGGAAAGTAACTTGGATAAAGGATAGCATCTGTATAGTTAAAGACACTGAATCAATACTATTTTTTAGAGCATTGATATCCATAAGTTAGTGATAACTATAAAATCTTAAAAATCCAGACTGTAAAATGAGATATGTAAAAAATATATAAAATGTATAGCTATTCAAAAATATTTTTTTGGAGGTTGGAGACAAAAGTACCAATAAAATATAAATTATGAAAATTTAATAACTATATGGGTTGAAAATCTTATTTTTTTTTTGCTTTTTGAGACAGGGTCTTGCTTTGTAGTTCAGGCTGGCCCTGAACTCACTATGGTACCCAGGCAAGCCGCCGCGAACTCAGCAATCCTCCTGTCTCTGCCTCCCGAGTGCTGGGATTACAGGCATGAGCCACCACATCTGGCATTGTGGTATGCAGTGTTGATTGTTGGTGGGCGTGTCTCCACGCTCAGCATCATATGTGGTTACCGGGGATCAAACTCAGGACCCTGCGCTTGCGAGGCAGGTGCCGGAACCACTGAGTCAACCCTCCGGCCCCCGAAAATCTTAAGATTTTTAATAATACATTATGCTGTATGGCAGTCATTGTGGACTTCCTTGTCTCTAGAACCCAAAAGAGCCTTCCTAAGGGAACAGAATATTATGACACCCTCTGTTGTTTTCTGGTACTGGGGACTGAACCAAAGCCTTTGTATGGAGCTACAGCCCTAGCCTTTTTTAAAAACAATTTTAAATTTTGAGACAGGATCTCACTAAATTGCCCAGGCTAGGCTCAAACTTGCCATCCTCCTACCTCAGCCTGGCATGTATCACCATGACTGGTTTGTAGCTCCTTTTTAAAATGTGGAAATATTCTGAATAGGCAGCTAACTCTGGTATTACTGAAGGCCAGCAAAAACACTAATTCAAAAAGATACTACTGAGAATATTTATATATTGAACTTCCGACTTTTGTTTATGTTAGTTCACAGAAACTGGCCATTTCAAGAGTGTGAAAAACATCCACTTGAGGTTAATGTAATTGCTAGTAACAAAAATACAGCTTGGCTAGAAATGTCTATGATACATAAATATATCCAGGTATAAGTTTCAACATACAAATCCTTGGTCAAAAGAACTCAGAACTACAAATCCTTACTTTCTAAATATACACAAATTAATGCCATCAATTCTCTGAAGAGTCAGTATATGTAACAACTGTAGACAGACCCCATGGCCAGGCTAGCCTGGGTGTGGCTTAGCAAACACCTGTAAATCAGTTTGATTCCCCCACATTTATCTCTTTTACAAGGATACTTTGTCAACTACTTGCTAAAGTCAAGATGCAACATGTCTTTACTATAATCTAGTAATTACAAAACTGGAAAGAAAAAACAGTTTGGTATGTCTTGTTCTTATGAATTTGCAATGGATCACAGTGATTGTTATAATTATGTAAAATGTCCTCCAAAAATTGTGTTGATGGCCTGGCTACCAGCTGATGAGCTTCCAGGAAATGACTGGATCGTGAGGGCTCTAACATCAGAGGTGGACTAACCCACTGAGGAGATTTTAACTGCACCGTCTTTTTGAAAGGTGGCGGAAACTGGAGGCGCAGGCTTGCCGGAAGGAGCAGAGGGGGGGCTGGGCCAGGGCCTGGATGTTCCCCAGCTCTTCCCCTCCACCTCTGCTCCCTCACTGTCAGGAAGTGCCCAGCTTTGCTCGCTACGCTCTTCTGCCAAACGTCTTTACCTCAGTTCCACAGCAACAAAACCAGCTGACCAAGGCCCGAAATCTCTGAAACTAGGAGCCACAATAAACCTCTCTTCCTTTAAACCGACTTCCCAGGTTTTTTGTCACTTAGAAAACTAATACATTCCTACCTCTCTAAATATTTACATTTTTAAAAATAATCTCTTCAAATTCTGCTACAGATTAGTTTATGCTAGGAAATGGAGCTTGAGCTTTCATCATCTACTTTATTCCTTTCTGGAAATTGGGGCATTTGTCTCTCCACCACTTCTGGTACTTCCTACATTCCTCATGGTTTTGCACAAAGTGCTGACAGTAACTCTGAAACCTACATGAGTCCGCAGCTCCTGGTAGGCAATTCATTTAAGTCTTTAAAATTTAAATTCATTTAAATTGATACTTTTACTATCTTATCTCCTTTTGGTTTAATTTCTCCTGATTCAGGTTGCTTATCTACCTTTTACTGCTGGTGAAGTAATTTCTGGAATTTCAAAATTATACTAGAAGCAAAATAGGAATGGTATAGATCTGATTTGTCTACAATTGCTACTGATAAGATTATCTTCTTCAGACAGTGAACTTCCTCCTCCCTGCACTTACTCTGCACACAAATTTAAATGCTCTTTGTGCTCTCAGAAGCATCTTTGCTCCTTGTGAGCTCTGCCCTTTAAAAATAACAGTCCTGGATGTTTATTTCTTAAAGTCTACTTAGTGCCGTGTTAACGTGATGTTTCTGTGTTCCTTTCATCCACCATTCACAGGGATCCTGTAAGAAACCTGAGCTCTCACAGCTTTCTGTACCTACATAAGAATTTCTACGCACTATTTTTCTTTTCAAACTCTATTCTTGGAAGCATACCTACTTATCCTCTAAAGCTTTTTTGGTGAAAGTTTCACTATGCAGACCAGGCTGGCCTGCTCCTCCAGCCTCAGCCTCCCAACCACTGGGACTACAGACCACCCTTACACCCAGCATACGCTAAAAAACTTTCAAACTCTGTTTTCCACAAAAGCAAAGGAAGTGCACCATCATTTCCCAGCTCTCCTTACTGTGATATCCAAACGGCGACCTCCTCTAAAGCAACACAAGCAACCTGTCTACCAAGTACAGTGGCTGTTGCCCATTAGCTCCAGACTCAGAACAGCTGTGTATCTTACTGCTTTCCCCGACCTCCTGAGCTCTACAGCACTCCAGGAAGGCTCCAGGAAAGTGGTGAGAAAGACATACAGAAGCTGAATGCCCAATTGGCTCCTTGGCTCAAGGTACAGGTTCCCAAAAGAAAAAGCAAACTGTATTCTACTTGTTTGTGAATATTAGTCACCTTTCCATTGTCAGGACAAAATACCTGACATACATAAAGGTTTGTTTTGCTACACAGTTTGAGGGGTCTCAACCATGGTCAGCTGGCTTTAAAGGCAGAAATATCACGGTAGAAGGTATGACAGAAATGAGGCACTCACCTCATAGCAGCCAAGAAGCAGAGTGACAGCAAGAGCTGAGATGAAGGCGAAAGGGCAGGATACACCTTTTAAAGGTGTGTTCTAGTGACCCATTGCCTCCAACTAGGCCACACCTCCTAATAAGCCATTCATAATAAGCCATTCATCCATAAGCCTGAATGGCTTATTCCCCGTGAGATCAGCACCCTCATCATCCAATCACCTCTCAAAGCATCTTACTCCAGTCAAGTTGGCAAGATTAACCATTACATTGGAAACATTAAGTCGTGCTTACAAGGCTGTTCTAGATACTCAGTAAATATTTCAGAGTAAAATCTGTAGCCCAAAAGTTATTAAAAATGCCTAAACACTTGCCAGCTACTGAAAGCCAAAGCCTGCTGTTTTTACTGATTTACCTATTATCTAGTACAAAGAGTGAGTAAATCAGCTTAATTTTATATATCCAATTGTTCACTTGAGCCTTGCCATCCTTAAGTACATAAAATTTAGTAGAATTAATTTTAATAATTATTTTTATTTATTTTTGCGGTAACAGGGATCAAACTCAGGAGCTTGTACTTGCTAGGCAGGCTCACTGTTACTGAGCTACATCCCTGGCCTGAACACAAAATTTAAAAGGTCAGTAAACATTTAACTCATGAAGCAGATATTGCTTTAATAGTTTATAAACAACTATGTCTTACAACAATGGAACTGAGTTTATTTTGACTGTCAAAGTGCTATAATAAATTTCTCATTAAAGCGGCAAGCTCTCATACATCTTCAAAAGGACTTTTAAATTACTGTTCATATGCCAATGCCTCAAACTCTGTCCATTATTTATTAACATCCTAAAATATATTCACAAAATATCTGGCCTGAAATATAAAATAAGGCTAAATTAACCATTTGAAACTATTTTCTGGGCCTATTTGGGAGAGATAACAAGTCCACAACAGGAAAAAAAGCTAACTGAGAAGAGAACTGGAAAGAGAAAGTTGATGACTAGCACCATTATTTTAGAATTATTATTAATATATGAATATTATATCATAATATGCCATATGTTTTAAGTTACTCCTCATGACAACCTTTGAGGAAGGTGTTGTTATTATCCTCACTTTATAGATAAGCAGCTAACGGACATCAAGGTTAAACAACTTGGCCAAGGCCACACTGCTGAAAAGTAGCAGATGTGCACGTGAACCCAGCAATCTCATTTCAGAATCCACACTATAAACAGTAAGCCCTTTGCTAGAATGTCTTTCTCTGGATATAGATATATGTGTCTTTTGATGAATTTCTTCTTGTAACGTTTTAAGAGTAGAAGCTTTCTCTTTTGTAAGAGCCTGCTTTTCAGTGAGACAGTTATATCCATCCCCAAGTAGAAGCACTTCAGAGTAAAACAGTAAGAATAAACTAAATAGAACTTCAAACGCTCAGAAGGCCAGACATGGTGGGGTACATTTGTAACTGGAACTACTCGGGAGGCTGAGATAGAAGGGTCACAAGTTCAAGGCCAGCTTGGGCAACTTAGCAAGATCCTGTTTCAAAATTAAAAATGAAGAGAGCTGGGGATATAGCTCAGTGGTACAGTGCTCCTGGGTTTGATCCCCTCAACACACACACACAGCCTCAAAGGGAAGATGAATATCGATGAAGAAATTTCAAACATAGGGACATTATAGCACTGTGGAAATCTGTAACTTTGATCCTAAGTTTGAAGCTGAAACCTAAAGGAGAAATAGGCACTAGGTAGACAAAGGGTTAGGGAAATGGGACAGGGGGCAAGAAATACACAGGTATTTATTTGAGGTGAGAAAAAAGGGTGGAGTTAGGAACTGAAAAATATCCAGTAGAGCTGACTCTTAGAAAGCAGGAAGGGTTCATACAGGCTGAAACAAAGCGTTCCAGGGATTGGCACGGAGAAGAATCTTGTCACCACACAATAATTCAAAAAGAACATCAAGGAGCTGAAGTCTGGTGGCCCTTCATAACTGCTATGAACTAACAACTACTGTGCTCTCTTGCTACCTGATACTCTACATTTATGTTCAAATGCCATTCATGTCTGTTATTCTATATTCTTTTCCAAAGAGTATGTCAAAGGCTGTACCTTTAGCAGGTTTGTATCTACAATCTTAGTATGTCATTTTCATTACAGGGAAGCAAGACTTTAATGAATTTTAAAATAAAGCATATCATTAAAATCTTGCCCAGGCCCAAATGTGAAAAACATTAAGTACTCTGGAATCTCTTGGGCCATTTCGATTTTTTTTGCTGGTACATTTTATTAGTACGTTATGTTTACATCACAATTACACCCCACATTGAGTATTTGTACCAGTATATGACACAACTTAATTCTCATTTTTCCCCTTCCCCTACCCCCCACCCCCTACATACACAAGCTTTGTTTCCTTTTTTAACCATCAATTTTTCCTCATTATTTACCCTTAAACCCCATTTCCCTTTGAATATTTACTATTTTACAATATCAAACATGCATTCTAGAACATTTACAACTTCAGTTTCTCATACCAGAGAAAAGATATGGTATTTACACATCTGTGACCTATTTATTTCACTGATGAGTATGTTCTGAAGGTACATCCATTTGAGTATAAATGATTCAATCTCATCATTCTTTATGGCAGAGTAATACTCCATTTTATTTTTAAAACCACATCTTCTTTATCCAGTCTAGAGTTGATGGGCATTTGGGTTGTTTCCAAGATTGAGCTATCACAAACTGAGCTGCTATAAACATGGGTGCACACATGTCGCTGTGACAGGAATCTTGTAATTCTTTTGTGTATATCCCCAGCAGGGGAATAGCAGGGTCAAATGGAACCTCTAATCCTAGTTTTTTGAGGAATCTCCCCGCAGATCTCCATAATGGTTGTACCAATCTACATTCCCACCAATAGCAGAGAAGGGTTCCTTTTTCTCCATAACCTCACCAGCATTTGTTGCTGACTAATTTCAAGATAGCAGCCATTCGTTGTGGAGTGACATGAAATCTCAGTGTTGTTCTTATCTGCATCTCTCGAATGGCCAGTGATGTTGAGCATTTCTTCTTATACTTCTTAGCTGCTTTTACATCTTCCTCTGAAAAGTGTCTGTTCATTTCAGATGCCCATTTTTTAACTGGACCTTTAAATTTCGGGGGACTGATTAAGTTCTTTATATATTCTAGATAGTAGCCCTTTGTCTAAGGAACTCCTGGTAAAGATTTTTTCCCATATTGTTGGCTGCCTTTTTGCTCTGCCTGTGGTTTCTTTTGCTGTGCAGAAGCCTATTCTATTCTATCCTATTCTATTTTCATTTCTATTTCTATTCTATTATTTTTTGAGACAGGGTCTCACTCTGTAGTGCAGGCTGGCCTTGAACTCACTATGTAGCCCAGGCAAGCCTCAAACTCAGCAATCCTCCTGCCTCTGACTCTGGAGTGCTAAAATGACAGGTGTGAGCCACCACACCCAGCACTGTGGCATGTGGTACTGATTGCTGGTGGGCTTGAGTCACCACACCCAGGACCGTTGAATATGGTTACCAGGGATCAAAGCAGGGACCCTGCAATTGCTAGGCAGGCGCCAGAACCACTGAGCTAAATCTCCAGCCTGTAGAAGCTTTTTAAGATAAGATCCCATTTGTTGATTTCTTCTGCTAGTGCTTATGCTATAGAGGTTTTGTTCATAAAGTCTTTCCCTAAGCCAATGTCTCCAAGAGTTCTACCTAAACTGTTTTGCAGCAGGTTTAGAGTTTGTTTTAATATTTAGGTCTCTAATCCACTTTTAGTTTAGTACCCAGTGAAAGAGATGGATCTACCTTCAGTCTTTGGCAGATTAAAGTCCCATTTTTCCAACACCATTTGTTAAAGAGGGTATCTTTCCCCCAGTGAGGATGTTTGGCTCCTTTGTCAAAGATGAGGTGGCTTAGTGTATCTGGAGTTGTTTCTGGTCCTTCTAATCTATTCCACCGATCCTCAGGTTTGTTACTTTGCCAGTACCATACCATTTTTTATCACAGTGGCTTTGTAGTAAAGTTTCAAGATGGGGATAGTGATTCACCCAGCCTTGTCCTTGTTTCCTAGAAACAAGGTATTTTGGTATTCTAGGTCTCTTGTGGTTCCAGATTAATTTATCTTGACTCTCTCCTTCCCAGCAAGGGAAAGTTCCCTCGTGCTTCTGGTCTGGACATGATGACCAAAGGCTGCTAGTCTGCAGTAGAAGTCCCTCGGTGACCTCTTGGTCACTTAGCCAGAATTGCCCAAGGGCAGTGGAGCTCCCATAGGCATCAGGCCTGGGACCAGTGGCAGGCAAGCTGCTCACAGGTTGCAGAAGTCACTGAATGGCCTTCACTGCACTTACCCAGACTCACCCAGGGGGAGTGGAGCTCCCAGGGGGCGTCTGGCCTGGGTCCATTAGTGGGCAGGCTGCTTGCAGGCAGCAGAAGTCACTGTGTGGCCTCCATGGCACTTACCTAGGCTCACCCAGGCTGGATGGAGATTCTCTGGGGCAGCTGGTCTGGGTCCGGGGGTAGGCAGGCTGCTTGCAGGCAGTGGAAATCACTGTGCACCCTCTGCAGTGCTTACCTAGACTCGCTGAGGGTGGATGGAGGTTCCCCAGGACAGCTGGCCTGGGTCTGGTGGCGGGCTGGGTGCTTCTGGGTCATTTGAATTTTGAAACTACTTGGTGTTCATTACTCTCCCGACTTAAGTTTGAAGAAACACATGAAGCAGCAGGCAACGCTGCCATCTTCTGTATTGTACCACGCCACTGCTCACCAGCCAGGTGTCTCCTGCAAGCAGAGCCGCGTTCTCTGTTCGTCCCTCTGACCAAGGCAGCAGTGGATGTGAAGCAGGAGCACTGCTCTCTGGGGCCCCTCGAAGGCGCCGTCAGAACGCCCTGGTTAGAGTTCACCCTGCCCCGGCCCACACTCTGCTCGATTTTAAAGATAAATCTACTTCTGCTTACACTGAATATCCCTTAAAAATGGGATTTTTTTCCTCTTTTCTTTCTTCCATTTTCTCCCTGTTTCCTTGTCTACTTTGATTAAAATTCTTTAATCTACTTATAATCAGAAGAACTGGGAGCACTGCTAGAGAAAGAACTTTTTGGTTTAGTCTACACACTGAAAAAAAAAAAAAAAACTAAACTCTACCAAACTGAAAATAGCCATTCTTCTTTTTGGTACCTGGGATCAAACTCAGGACCTTGTGCTTGCAAGGCAGGCACGGTAAATCCCCGGCAAAAGAGCCATTCTTAAAAGCCTATTACTACGTATAATTCCATGTTACGGCAACACTGACATTTCTTAATAATCTTTTGGAATTCTGTGTAGGGCAATCACAAGCCCCAGGTCCACATTTGGACACCACCTGTAGCCAGCTCACCCGGCTGGCTTCACTTCGTGACACAGGCCCCTACTTTGTTCCTACCTGACCCAGGGGCTGAACAAGGGTGAATAACAGAGTCAGCTCGACACGCAGGCAGCCAGGGAGCTCCTACTGCTTGCAGGCAGAAAAGCCCGAGTCTTTGGCTCCCCTTGCTTGTATTCACCCAAACATGGGCGCAAGCAATCAAGGTAACACGAGGGTCATCTGGTTTCCGGTACCCATCAGCACATTCTCCGGGGAACAACTTAACTTCCGCTGTCCTCACTTTTCCTAACAGGCAATCATTCCTGAGTGCAGCCTTTCTCCCTTGTCCTCACAGACGAGGCCAAATTAGGCCTTAATTCTCCACTGGTCTTCAACAGTTACGTACAGACAAATCCCATCATTATGTGGTATTTTTATGGTTTTTACTTGCCGAAAAAAGTATTTCTGTCTGTATTTATAAATAATAATAATTTCTCTGGAAAATCTCAGACAAGTGGCCAAGGATGAGAGGGAGAGAGACAGAGCTGGTGCCCCAGAGAAAACACTGTTGTACTGTGTACCAGGCCTGCTAACTCCCAGCCCCTCGGTGCCCTCCACACCTAACTGGTCTCAGTTCCATCTGCTCTCCTGGCGCCTCCCAGTGTTGGGTACATGAAAACACTGTCAGAGCGAGGGCCTGCGCACAAACCATCACTCCCTCGCTCAGGGCCCAGGGGTCTACACGAGAAAGGTCCTGCGCTCACTACTGCTGCCAGCCACGGACAAGGTACATGTCTGCCTCCCTCACTGGATCCTGAGTATGTGTATGTAGTCAGGGGGCCATGCTCTATTCATCTCTGAACCCTCCAATGTATCTAGCAATGTGCTAAATATTCATCTAAAACACATAATATGAATTTTAAACAACGTGCCTGCTACAGTGACAAAATTTTTAATTGAATTCATTGTAGATATCACTAAAGCCAAGACAAAACCCCTTTCATTACTCAGCATGAAAAGCAATGTTCTGATATGTATACATTATAGTAAAATGTACAAGATCGAAATGAAAAAAAGCAGGTTACAAAACAGCATAATCAATGTGAACTCAAACTTAAGTATATCTGAGGATACACAAATTTTTAAAATGTAAGGGCACACATAAATTCATACATTTATTTACTTATTTTTTTCCTGAGGGGTGAGGCGGTCTCACTGTGTAGTTCAGGCTGGCTTTGAACTCAATCCTCCTGCTTCAGCTTCCCAAGTACTAGGATTATAAGAATGTGCCACCATGCCCAGTTCATACTTATACTTAAATATGACAATATAAAGTATTTTCCAAGGTATAGGTGCTGAAGAATTTCTAGAACTTCCTTAAAACCATTTTCTTCATAATTTCTGTAATTTCAGAAGTGAAAAAGCTATGAGAAAAGTGTTTTACAAATTAGACAACATATTTTCAGATAGTGGCCTGCAAAAGTCCTTAGAAAGAAAAAAGCCTTAATAGAACATTATGACAAAAAACTTGCAAAATTTCTACATCAGTTTGACATTATTAAGGTTTTTCCTTTAGTAATTCATCCTCAAAACAAATATTATTTCTTCACTTTTTTCTTGAAATTAAAACTCTCAACCGATAAGCTATAGAACTAGAAACTAAATTTAAAATAAGATGAAAATCATTTTAGATATAACAAAATAATACAACTTTCCATCTAAAAGTCCTATTTTAGGAAGATGAAAGTACAATGGAAACTTCCTAGCAGAAAAGAGTGGAAGCAAGGAGTAAATTATAACTGGTCCCTTTTCTAAAATTTTTGATGGGAATACGTAGATTCAGTTTAAAAAAAAAATAAGTCTTCCTAAAGTGCTACCCTGAGGATATTTACAATTTTTTCTGTCACTCACTTCAGGAAGTATTAGCAAACCTGTTATAATGCCAGATAACTGATGCCTGGTTGGCATACCAATAACTGAATCATAGTAATAATGCTTCATCCTTTTGACAGGAGGGTACATAGCCATCTATTGTGCCCTGTCATTTTCCTTGAAAACAGAATAAATGGACTCAGTAGTCTTTGCAAATCAAAGTTACATGCCTCAACAGAATGTCTGAAACTTAAGCTGGAAGATCTCTTATTAAAAAGTTTCACTGCAACAGCCAGTGCTTCACTACAACTGAAAGGAAATAGACATATTTGATTTCTGTGCTTACCCAGAAGAGATGACCATTAAAAAAGTCATACTGTATTTTAAGAGGATTCATTACATAAACAATCTCAACCTCTGAGTTCAGATAGTAGACTAATATAATTAACCACTATTACAGGAATAATTTCATGGTGTCTTTACCGCTGGTAGTTTTTTCAATAGAATTTTATGCTAATCCTTAGAAATTTTCTAAAGTAGATAGTTAAGTGACCTAAAAATTACATTTCACATCAAAAGTAATTTGATTCCAGGGAGAATCAACTTATTCAACCAACAAAAGAATTTAAGTATTTCCATTTTCAATGTTTAATCAACACATTTAAATAGAATTTTTATTATGCTTACAAAATATGGTTATGTAAAATATCAGTTCAAGAACCAGAGAAGTCTTAGGCAACACAACCATGTAAGTCATTTTCACAGAAAGTTCTCTTTCCATCACAGTACAAAATGAGATACAACAAACAAACAAAAAAACAAGGGAAAAAAACCACTGCCAATGTTCTACCCCCGAAATACAAAGTAGTTCCCAAAAAACCCAAAATAAACTAGACTCCACTGAGAGAATGCTAAAAATAATATGCAATTTTCTTGTCCATAAGCCCAGCACAATTTGCAGGGCCTGGGTGCAGAGAAATTTTGGAAGGCCACACTAACACCCTGACTTACTGTGTGAGCTCTGAGAAGGCAGAGCAAAACTGGAGGAGGAACTCATGGGACAATTTTCTTCTGTCCAAGGTTCTTAATTGGGAAGTCTGAAGTTAGCTGGCAAAGCTATTTCTAAGCTTTAGACCAGAGAAACTGAGAGTAGGATGGTAAATGTTGATCTACAAATGAAAAGGTATATAACCTGCGAGTGGGTGGCTATTAAATTGACCCCAGGCTCACCCTAAAGCAAGGAAGAGAACTAAATGAAACAATTACCTTCACTCCCCAAATGTCTTACATGCAAGAGCTGGAGACAGAATATTCACAGGGAAAGAAAACACCCCAGTGGGCTGCTCTTGCTTCTAGGTTCCTCCCTAGGCTTTACCTCGTCAGAAATCTGAATAAACAGAGGCTCTATGTAATAATCTACAGCAACCTGGAGGGGCCATGCGCTACTGGTAGGAGCCAAATGGAAGCACAATACACTGGAAAGGTAGTCAAGAAATAAGACTGACAGGCTTTAAGCAAACAAATGACTGGCGTATGAAAAATGTAACTCTGGAGAACGCACAGAAGAGGAGGCACAGGATAGGTACAAGGCACTTAAGAGTGAGGGCTCTGTCCAGATGACAGATGCTTTACATTTGTAATGAAAGCAGAGAAGGAAAATATGAGAAAATGTGATTTGACACTCAAAACTATCCTTAGAAGAGAAAGCCATCTTATATTTTAATCTTGGAAAATATCACATTAAAAAATGATCCACGAATTATTTTTT
>PVIC010008145.1:0-49000 GCA_004025085.1 Thryonomys swinderianus
AAAAAGACCACCGGGCGTGGTGGCTCACGCTGGTCATCCCAGCACTCGGGAGGCAGAGACAGGAGGATTGCTGAGTTTGAGGCTTGCCTGGGCTACATAGGGAGCTCAGAGCCAGCCTGAACTACAAAGCGAGACCCTGTCTCAAAGAGAGAGAGAGAGAGAGAGAGAGAGAGAGAGAGAGAGAGAGAGAGAGAGAGAGAGAGAGAGAGAGAGAGATCAATTCATCTGATTCCATTATACAGCAGGAAGACTACCAACACATAATTAGCAAGTTTTTTAATGTTGCTCTATACCCACTGCACTGTTGGTATGCTAAGGAAAGCACTGTGGATTTTCTAATTTGCAGAACATTCAGCAGCAGCACGATGATGTCATGAAGCAGAAAAGGCCTTAGTCCTGCAGTTTAAGAGGCCCTTGCTTACAGTCCTGCCAACGTCCACTGATCTCTGCCTTTTCCAGAAGCTCTTGAGAAAATACATTTTTGATCGCATAAACGTGATTTAAACTGCCATGAACCTTTTGCAATGGCTTCTGCTTCATTTCCTGGGAATACATAGGAGTGTAGCTATTTGTTCTATATTCTTTTTATAGTAAAGAAAACCAACATGTTGTTTATGCTTTTAATTTTTTTTGTTCACCATATTGAAGCATGTCTCTTTTTCTACACAATGTATTGTTGAAAGGGAGATTAACATTCTGAGTCAGATAACCCTACAGTTCAAAAAAGGTTCTAAATTTTACATTATCAGTATAACATTAAGAAAAGGTCATTGTACTGATAAATATCAATACCACATTGTAATCCTTTCACTTCCTCTGTCACTTGTCTCCCTAATGTCTCCTACCATTCTCAAACCCCCTTCCACTTCCACTCTGTCTTCCTGTTTCCTACTTGCTCTTTAAATTACTCACAAGTTGGTATTCTCCTATAAGAGCAACCACGTGATACTTAACCTTCTGTGTCTGCTTCACTTCACTTAATGAGATGTTTTCAAGATGCATCTATTTTCCTACTAATCAGTCAAGTTTATTTTCTTTATGGCTGAGTACTATTCCATTGTGTATATGTATCATATTTTCTATAGCCATTCATTTTCTGATAGGTATATAGGCTGCTTCTGAGATTTAGATATTGTGAGTTATGCTGATGTATGTGTATGCCCCTATAGTATGATGTCTTTAACCTTTCTGAGAATATATCCAGAAGTCTAGGTGGTTCCAATGAAATCTCTAATTTTAGTTTTGTATGGACTCTCTGTATTTGTTTCCACAGTGGTTGAACTAGTGGTTGAATGTCCTAGTAACAGTGGAAGAGTCTTTTTTTTCCTCTAAGACCTTCCCATTATTTGTTGTATTCTTTGTTACTGACAATAGTCATTCTTTTTGGAGAAGTGCAGGGTTGCTCTGATATGCATTTCTCTAACAGGAAAATATGGAATATGTCAACCACTTTTTCTTATACTCATTGTCCCACTGTACATTTATTTTGACATGTCTATTTATTTCAGTTGTTATTTTTATTGTGCCTTCTCTTTTGGTGGTATAATTTTTTGACTTTATATATTCTAAATATTAATCATCTACATGAAGACAATCGGCAAGAACATTTTTCCTATTCTGTAGGTCATGTCTTCACTCTGCTGGTTATTTTGTTTTCTGCATAGAAGTTTTTATAACTTAATGGAGTCCAATTTGTTGATTTTTGAGATTTTCTCCTGTGCAGTTGGGGCTTTGTTCAGAAAATTCCTGCCTATGATTATAACTTTGACACTTTTGTCTATTTCATCATCCAAAAGATTCATATTTTTATTTTTCTGCTTGGATCTTGAATCAATTTTTATTTTAGTACATGCAGAGACAGATAGATCTAGATCTATTCTTCTGCACATGGATAAGCAGTTTGTCCAGAATTATTTGTTGAACAGAATATTTATTCTCCAGAGCATGTTGTTGGCTCCTCTTTCAAAGATCAGATGGCTGAATGTGCCTGGAGTTGTTTCTGCATTTGATCAACATGTTTCTTTTTGTGCTAGTGCCAGACTGTATTTATCACTGCAGCTTTGTTATAGGGAAGGTTCGTAAACAAAATGAACCTGCATTTTGATATCTCTACAATGGGTATTCTTTTACTGAACTTGGAATCACAAGAATTTTTAAATTAAGACATTTAACTCTATCCATGAAACATTTATATGTATTTTGGAAGCCATACAAAAAGAATGAACATAATTAGTACATTTTTCATCATAAAGTGATGAGGAATATATTTAAGTCATAGTACCACTGCCTCTGAGGAAGGAAAATTAATGACCAAGGTCTTAGTTTATTTCTTTTTTTATTGGTACATTTTATTGCTACATTATATACACACACATCACAATTACACTCCACATTGTGAATTTGTACCAGTATATGACACAACTTAATTCTCATTTCCCCCTCCCCTCCCCATCCTACCTCCTCCCCACCCCTATATACACAAACACTGTTTCATTTTTCTTAGTATCAACTTTTTTCTTTCTTCATTATTTACCCCTAAGCCCATTACTCTTTGAATATTTACTATTTCACAATATCAACCATGAATTCTAGAACACTTTTACAACTTCCGTTTCTCATATCAAAGAAAATATATGAAATATGCACATCTATGACCTATTTATTTCACTTATGAGTATGTCTTGAAAGTACATCCATTTGAGTATGGTCTTAATTTCTAAACCCCAGACTTAGGTTCATTTCACTCTTAGATATAGCAATACATATCTCATGACAAGTGAATATACTAGAAAGAAAGGTAGTTGGCATTCTGAAAACATGATGTTTTCATACTAAAGATCCCTGAAACTATAAGAGAATATATTTATTATGAACAATGCAATGGATCACTACTTTGAAGGCTCTGTGGAAGTATTTTGTGCATGTACAGCCAATTATAGCTTGAGAATTTAAAAAGAGAAGTGCAGTTGTCTGGCTTATAAATAACTTTCTGAAGTTAACAGCAGCACTGGTGTCTGCATCCACCTCTGGATTAATGCCATTACTAAACTTCAGTTCCCTACAAGTTTTAGACTATGTTGAGCCAAGTCTGGGTTTCTTTCATTGCTAACGATAAAATCCTCAGGGTTCTCAACAGACAAGATGGTCTGAGATGGTAGACTAGTTCTGCAAGGCCTTCCCTCAGCTACTTGAACTTTTGTTGTCCCTGCTCTGTGACAGTATGAACAGGAGCTTGTCCTATCTTGTAGCTGTCCCGCTCCTCTCGCCTTCTCATGTTCATGGTGGCTACTCTTCAATGGATTGTGTAACACTGAGAACATCCACGCATTACTTGAATTAATTATCAAGGATCAGAGAAACAGGAAGAGACTTAAAGTTTCAGAAATTTCTCTTTGATTCAGTGACAATACAGAGAGAAGGAAGCATGGAGCCCTTCTATTTAAGTAAACATAAATCTTAATAAAACAAATTAAAACCTTCCAAATGAAATACATCCTGCCAAATATTCCACTTGGTTAATCCTTCTCCATGTTTGTAGTCATCGCTTGACTTTAGACTAATGATTTCCTGGCAGCAAGAAGACAGGTATGAGTGAGTTGATGTTTGTTAGTTTTGCAGGTGAAAGTGTAAAAATTAGAAGACACTTCTGATGCTTTGAGACTTGCTCCTATCCATATTATTTCAGCAATGGTAGTAATCACAGTGGGAAACTTACTGTGCATAAGAACACACTAATAAAACAAACTACTCTTTCCTGTAATTTGATTAGCATTACTTTTAGGGCTAAGGAAGAAGGAAGAAAGACAGTCAAGTGACAAAATTCTCAAGTAAAGAGATTGCCGAAAGGAAACTTTTTAGCTGTCACCTAAGACAAGTTCTCTCACGTGGAATGAAGTTTACAGAGTATCTATTTCGTATATTCTTTGTGAATAGGAAGTTAATAAATGCCCCTGGAAAAGTGACCAGCTCTAGGGAAAGTTCATGAAACCCATTGTTTATTTTCACTGCTGTTTGATACACGCAGTTGCCAACCTACCTGGATGGAGACTTTATCCCTCCTGAGTTTCGGGATAGTGTCCATCTTCTCCTACTCGAATTTCTGTCACATCCAACACACATCCCGTGTGAAACATGTAGAGTTTAGGTGATGATAGTGCTAGTATAGTCCAAAAAGCTACAAGTTGTAAACTCCATGTTTGTCATATTTTTTGTCACGTGAATGTCACAGATACAATCAAAGGTAGAAAGGGGAGTTTTCATCACATTGATTACGTGGGCAGTCTGGACTCTGGAGTGAGTCAGGCACTTGACATTTAGCTACAAATAGAAGGCACCGACCTTCGTGCAGTAACAGAGCAGACAATCCACGAGCTGATACATGCACGGGGTGGATGAGCTGGACTCGGAGGGATGGATTCGTGGTGAATGAGAGCTAGTAAAGCCCGGTGCCATGCAGCTGTTCCCTTCCTACTGTGAAGCGCTGTGTGATTTAGATCTCACTGAGCTACAGAATGCTCCTTATGATGAGTCTTCATCTTTTTTTCTGAATAAATAATTATAGGCAAGATATATAGATGTATAGATAGTCATGAGTTAATGCAAGTGTGAATTTAGGTGCATGGTCTGAACACCTGTCTCCCTCCCTTACACATGTTGAGTAATTCATCCATACGGCCAACATGCCCCTCATTTGTAAAATCCTGTCCTCTTGTTTTCTCTGGCATCAAATTGTGCCCACTCTTTACAATAGTTTCTGGTTTACAGCTTTCAAGAGAAATCTCCACCTATGCCCTTAATCACATGCTGCTTACTACGAATCTGATGCCATTTCTCTCTGAATATGGTTTATTTTCTGTAGTCATTTTGGGAGTGAACATTGTATTGCATTCTTTGTATCCCCCAGATAACCTTATGCATAACACATGTATGATAGTAACTAACATTTCTTCAGTGCCTATCATGTGCAAGAGATAATTCTGTGCCTTTTACCTAAATGAACTTATTTAATCCTCATAACTTAATCTTTGACATAGCCTAGGGTTCCATATTTTAAAATGTGTATCCCATTATATTACTGTGAAAATTAAGAAATTAATTCGTGTTTAAATGCTTAAAGGACTTCAAAATGCCGAATTTTATGTAAGCTGAACTACTTGTTCATACTATACAACTTCTAGAGATAGAAACACAGAGACCCAGAAAGTGTCAGCTAACTAGAGTCCTGTCTATTGTCCATAGTGGAGCAAATATTCAACTCAGACTTTCCGGCTCCAGAGAGCACTTTCATGGCTGGTACTTATAAGGAAACATGACTTTTCTTGAAATTAGTTTGATGCCTGGTTAATTTCAAATTCAATGTAAACATAAATGTTTTATTTATGATTATTTTAGCTATAATTGTTAGTTTTCTATGGTACTGATTATCTTTTGGTAAATAACATTAAATATCATTGCGTACCTTTTTTTTAAATTTATCTTATTATCAAGACAATGAGTGCCAATCAAACTACAAATTAATAGAATATCTAATTTCATATTACATTTGTAAAAAAAAAACAATATCTGGTAAGGTTGACAGCACTTCCATTGGCTGCAATAAACCCTGCCTCCTGGTATCTGCACCCCCATGTAACTGCCCACCATAGCACTGGTGGTCGGTGTGAGGATTACCTCCACCCAGGAGAGTGTAGCACAGATGATGGGGTGCTTTTCTCATGATGTAAGGTACTAAGAGAGACACTACTATTACTTAGCTGTATCTTCCATGTTGTTGACCTTGAACACGAGCTGTCAAGCTATGAGCTGCTTATACACATAGGGGAGATAGCAGGTAAAAGGGTAGTTTTCTACAAGTGAAGGGAAGCTTCCAGACGAAAAGAGAAAACACAAGTTTTCAGTCACGTGACTGTGCAAACGTGGATTCTGTTAACAACCCTCGCTTCTGAGTAGATTGGGCTCCAGTTGTTCCCACAGTTCGGAAAGCAGCCCAGCTGACGTGACGCGAGTCTAGTGAGACCCGGATGTGAAGAGCTTTGCTCAGCTACACCAAGACTCCTGGACACAGCAACCATGACATAATAAACATGCATTGTTTTAAATAGTGACGCTTCGTGTGATTAATTAGGCAGCAGTTTGGTAATGGACGGATCTAGTACCGGTGAAGTCACCGAGATGTTGATTGTTCTTTACTCCTTTGGCAGAAATGTAAATTGCTAACGCAATTTCACAGTATGTCCTAAAATTCTTGCAATTACACTATTCCAGTCATTCTGCTTTTAAAAGTGTATTGTAAAAAGTAGGGAAACACAGTACTATTTATAATAGGACACAATATTGAAAAATAATGACACAAAACGACCGGCATATTCTCTCATATAACAATGCTGTGGTCAGCAACAGATGGCACACGTGACAGAAGTCCTGAAGGGTTACAGTGCTGGTGACACAGTTGTGGGGGCTGCTGGAAGGGCGCGACGTGGTGTAACGGAAGAGGACACCACAGAACAATTCCTTCCTCAAAGCGCACCCTCGTCGTTGAGTGGCGGGTGAGTTCGTACGGTGAGAAGCTCAGCAGAGTCACGGAATCCAAACGCAGCGCAGTGTTCAGCTTCCTTCTGCAGCCACCTCTTCAACAGCCCTGGGGCCAGCCCTACGTATCGGGGCGATGCAGATGAACAGCGTGTAAACTCCAATAGGAACGGTGGGTCCCCCTGCACCGGCGTGCAGAGAAATCTACGACGGAAAGGAAGTGCTAGGGAGAAACAAATACGCTTTCCAGAACATGTTACTTTTTAAGTTACAGTATTACTGGTGTGTTTCCTTACAATTCATTTTATCTGCTTTTACTGCATTAACAATTGCATTTGAGGATAGTGATTTGTCCATCCCCACTTCAGGCAGAGATCTAGATATTCCGCTTTGGGGTCTCAGAGGAGCCTTTAAAGTCCAAACTGCAGAACTTTGCTCCACTTCACAATCGCTGTTTCTCTACTTAAAAGGAAAATAGCCATGCCACGTGCTATTTAATCAACACACTAGACAGCCAACATACCTGAGTCTTCCTCAGTTCCCTTCTTTGCTATCTCCCGAGTCCGCTCTTGAGATTTAATGATAACTGCAAATCAGTATGGAATTCTAAGTGTGCCAGATTTTATGTCCACACTCATATCCTTAAGGCTTACTTGAATCATGATAACTACCGAGGTTAAGTTATTAGTCCACTGATCAAGATAAGAAGCACTGCTGAGATTTTCATTTTTTCACACACAGATATTGAAGATCACAAGAGTTAAATGATTTGTTCAAGATGCCCTGGTTGGCATGAGCCCAGGGAAGGACTTGAACCTACATCTGCCTGCATTCAAAGTTCCTGTTCTGAACTTTTCTCATATGTCTCAATGTACCTGCAAAGAATTTCCCAAAGCCATTTTCTCTCTTTTCCATAGATATTGCTTCAGTCTGTTCTCTCCTTTTTCTCCTGGATCATTGTTAAAAATGCTAAACATTTTTTTAGCTGTCTCCAAGCTCCACTATTCTAAAATGATTTCTAAGGACACTGCCACTGGAATTTTCTAAGACTTTGTTAGAGCCCCTTCTCTGTCTACTGTGAACAGGAAACCAAAGAGTAGCAGCCATATTCCAAATGCATAACATGTGCCAGAGATGCTGTCAGGTGACTTACTTATAAAATGAAAAATGAACAGAGACATGGTCCCTACAGTAGATCAGGAGGCAATGATGGCCCTGCTCAATGTCCCCCTGTCATATGCTTTACAATACGATTTTTGGTTCTTTCCATCTAGAAGTAGACTGCTCTGTGCCCCTTGAATCCAGGGTGGCTTTGTGACTTATTTTTAACCTAGACAATGTGCCAGTGTCAAGGTTCAGGGACCCATGGTTGCTTCCACCACCCTATCCGCATCATTTCAACAAACCTGGGCCGGTCTAGGGGAAGAGGAGAGATGATACGGCCCAGAGCTGAGTCAGCCCAGTGTCCTAATTGAAGCTTCCAAGGCTGAGGAGCCTGCACAGCTCAGCAAAGCGGTGAGCCCAGCCCCCATCTGACCGCAGACGCACGAGGGAGCCCAGCCAAAAGCAAGCAAGATCCAGCTGAGCAGAACTGCAGAATTTCGAGTTAAATAACAGGTTGTTATTTTAGGCCACTGTGTTTTTGGTGATTTCCCATTGCCTCCCAAATAAAGATCGAACTCCTTAACATGAAATATGAAATCTTCCATTTTTTAGGCTCAATCTAGCTGTACAGTCTCAATTTGTCATTCTGGTTCACAAAACTGAAGCCAATTCTTTTCTGCAACATGTTCCAGGGACTCCCTTGGTCCAAATAAAATAAAATGGTTCTCTCTTTTTTTTTGCTTTTTGAAACAGGGTCTCGCTTTGTAGTTCAGGCTGGCCCTGAGCTCACTATGGTGCCCAGGCAAGCCGCTGTGAACTCAGCAATCCTCCTGCCTCTGCCTCCCGAGTGCTGGGATTACAGACGTGAGCCACCACGTCCGGCATTGTGGTATTCGGTGTTGATTGTTGGTGGGCATGTCTCCACGCCCAGCATTATATGTGGCTACCGGGGATTGAACTCAGGACCTTGGTGCTTACGAGGCAAGTGCCGGAACCACTGAGCTAACCCTCCGGCCCATAAAATGGTTCTTTAAAGTGTCATCAGCTTAGATCTACTAATCAACAGCACTGGCTGTCGAAATCAGCTGAGAGGATTTGTCAAAGTGAAGCTATTGCTACAACCTGGGGTTAATAACATAGAATCTTTGGCCGTAGGACCTGAGTCTTGTTTCTTATCAACAACTTCCACAGGAGAGGCTGAGGAGACTGATTTTCTGCTTCCAGTGTGAAAACCAGTATCTGGGATTTGAATAGATGCTTCTCCAACACACCACAGTGTGGAATGATTAGCCCCGCCTGGCCTGTGCCCACACGTCACCCAGTGTACATGTAACCCAGAGCCATCATCACATTTTCTTCAAAGATTTCTCTATGTGTGTGGTTGTTCTTGAGACTGGCTTTTTTTTTTTTTTTTTCAGTACCAGGGATCGAACTCGGACCCTTGTGCATCCAAGGTTGGCACGGTACTGCTTGAGCTATATCCCTGGCCCTGAGACTGGCATTCTTAAAGGCAGAAACTTTGATCATCTTGTTCTTAATACTTCCAGAGTCTACATAGTTCCTGGTGAATGTTTCCTCAGTAAATGCTTGTTGAGTTGAATTAAACTGATACTCCTTCTAAAGGTCATCTTTAATCTGTAGGCCAATTTTCATTGGTACATTTTATTGGTACATTATATATACACATCACAATTACACTCCACATTGAGAATTTGTACCAGTATATGACACAACTTAATTCTCATTTTCCCCCTCTCCTCCCCACCTTACCACCTCCTGCCCCTATATACACAAGCTTTGTTTCCTTTTTTTACCATCATTTTTTCCTCTAATTATTTACCACTAAACTCCATTCCCCTTTGAATATTTACTATTTCACAATATTAATCATGTATTCTAGAACACTTTTACAGCTTCAGTGTCTCATACCAGAAAAAAAGATACAATACTTACACATCTGTGACCTATTTATTTCACTTATGAGTATGGAAGATGTGGTTTTTTAATAAAATGGAGTATTACCTTGTCATAAAGAATGGTGACATTGAATCATTTATACTCAAACGGATGTACCTTCAGGACATACTCATAAGTGTAGGTCAATTTTTACCTTGAATATATGTGAAGTTCCAGAATAAAAGTGAAAATTACTTGGGATTAAGTTCAGTTTTGAAGAATTATACTTGATGCAGTTTTCCCCCTTGGTGCACTATAGGGGTGATTGGGGTCAAAATGAGTATTTTGTAGCATTAGAAAGTCTTTCATCTCTGGGTTCTATATTCCTTATTCAATCATCTAAGATTTTCACTACATTATTGATACTTCTCAGCTTCAGAACCATATTCTCTATTTAAATAGAGTTTTTAGACATTATTTTAAAATAACTTTATATTTCATACTGTCTCCAAGTTGCTAAATGCTAATTCCCAAGTTTTTAAGGTTGAAACATTATTACATTTTAATTATATGGTCTATATATAATTATAATAAACCAAAGTGATCACTTTCCACTTAACAAGGACTTTATTTAAAGTGTCAAATGATATACAATTGACTCAAATCCTTGTGGAATGTTTGCTGCAAGCACTGTTTTACCACTCTATCAGATTGTATGCCAAAGGAAATTTAATTAGTTCATATAAGTCTATCAGTCTGTATTCAAGTAATTTATAGCATGTCTATTAAGCAAGTTAGTCTTTTTCTTTAATAAAAGAGCTTCCTGAAAAGTGTTTCAATAGCGAAAAGGGTACAGGGTCTCTTCATCATATAGCTCTTTGAAGCAGACATTCTTGAAATTCATGCACCTTTTAGTAGGCTTGTAAATACAGTAGTTCACATATTTACTTTTATCTTCAGTTTATTAGTATCAGGGTATCTGCTTACCCTTAAAGCTTGCCACAAGCAATAGAAGATGAGAAGAAATAACAGTGTTCTACATTACTTCTGTACTTTTGATCAGCAGCATATTTTTTTTTTTTTACGACAGGCTTTCTTGGGAACAAATAGTCTGTTTTCAGCAAAGAGTGAAATGGCTAGACCCTGGAAATTATCACTTTAAATGTCTTTATTAGTTTGAGCCTAACAACTGTATCTTGATATAATACACTCAAGATTCCTCTCTGGTTTATTATCAGCAAGTTTATCAGTATATCCACTTAATCTACAGGGTGACTACACAGTAATCTTGGCCAAAGTCACATTCCCCTGAAAGGAGTTTTGTTGCTGTGACTCTTCAGGGCTTTGTTGAAGATTCTGATACTTCACTTATTTTTCTGGCCACAAGTATCTTGATCATTATAAGCCTGAGGCCTGTCCATGTAATGTCTTCCTGAGAACACAATATTCTCAGACAACTTTTCTCATCAGTGTTGGAAATGTTTACTAAACATCTACCCATCCATGCTGTTGGCAGTGTGATGGAAAGTTCCCAAGTTACTTATACAGAAAAAATTCTTTGCACTTTACATTTTGTCAGGATAGTCAATACATGATTAAAACATTCTCTGGTGATTTAAAAAGTTCCTCCAAGTAGGAATTGGCTACAATCTAGATTGGGAAGCTTACTTAGAATTAGAAGTACAGTACAACATTTCAAAATCAGTTCATAGGACCCTTACTCACCAAGGCTATATCAATTAGGAGCAGCTCAAATCTTACCTGTTTTTCTTCAAAGTATAATATATGTTTCCACTTTTCCAGCCATTTCTTCCTCCTTTGGCTACTTCACAACTAAGAACATACCCAAGATTCAAACTTATTTTTTGTTGTATTATCTCAGTTCTTATCTTTCTAGTTAGTGACTCATTTATTTATATAATTTAGCTAAAAGCTCTTTTATCCATACTCTGGTATAATGTTTAGTTTTGTAAAACTTTTTAAAACCTGTTGTCTGTACCTATTGCACATATAAGTAATGAATGATTAAAATTAGTGAGAAATTCAGTGGCATAATGAGGGGAGAAATATTCTTGATTAAGATTGGACCAAACATATTAAACCTCAGCTCAGCTACTAATTTACTGTAAGAGGCTTCCCTTTGGACATAGTTTCCATTATCTATTAAGAGAGTAAGGCTGTCTACAAGGATCTAAATGTTCTGCCATTAATAGATCCAACATTGTTTTTTGGCATGAGAATCAAATAGGCCAGAATTAATTGATTGCATTACGCAGAAATCCGTGGACAACACTGGTAACAAAATGAATTCTCTGTCTAGGTCAAGGACTTATGAAGAGCCAGAAACAAGGAAGTACTGGGGGATGTACCCTTGTCTTTTTTTTTTCTCTCTATGTTTGCGGTACATAACATCTAAATCCCTTTTGTGGAGTTGATTCATGTAGATGAGACATTTTACTTCTTCATTTCAACTCTCCATCTTTTGATCTCTTTCCCACTGGAGAATTTTCTCCCTATGTCTTATTATCTAACCTTTGATTCTGCTGTTTAATTATACCTTGGGTTTCTCCTATAATAGGAATAATGTGATATTTAAGCTCGTGTGTTTGACTTATTTCCCTTAATATTATGGTCTCAAGGTGCACCCATTTTCTTTTCTTTTCTTTTTTTCTGAGACAGGGTCTCACTTTGTAGTCCAGGCTGGCCCTGAGCTCACTATGTAGCCCAGGCAAACCTCGACCTCAGCAATCCTCCTGCCTCTGCCTCCCGAGTGCTGGGATGGCAGGTGTGAGCCACCACACCTGACACTGTGGTGTGTGGTATTGATGGCTGGTGGGTGTGAGTCACCACGGCCAGCATTATATGTGATTACAGGGATCAAACTCAGGGCCTTGCACTTGCGAGGCAGGCGCTGGAAACATTGAGCTAAATCTCCAGCCCTGCAACCATTTTCTTAACAAATAACTTGAATTTATCTTTCTTTATGGTAGAATAGTACTCTGTTGTGTACACATATCACAGTTTCTTTATCTACTCATCAGCTAGTGAGCATTTTTGCATTATAAATTGTGCTCCTATAGACAAGGAAATACAAGTACCCCAATAATGTGATGTTTTTAACTCTTTTAGGAAAATATCTAGAAGGAAATTAGATAAGCCAAAAAGAGTCTTTTCTTATACTTTTCTGAGGAATTGTTACTTGTTTCTATGTTCTTGAGCCACACTCTTGGTAGATAACATAGAAAGGGGGCTGGCAGCTGAAGTAGAAACTGAAGGTGCCGGAGATTTAGATCAAGTGGTACTGCACCTACTTGAAAGCACAAGGGCCTGAGTTCGATTCCCAGTACCACAAAAAAAAAAAAGAAAGAAAGAAACAGAAGATTATTTTCCTACTAAGCACCTTTGAAATACCTGCATTCTTTAGATATAACCATGAAAGTTACTTTCAGGGTCAATGTTTGCACACAATTTAAATTAAATTAAAGAACCCAAATGCCCATCAACTATAGACTGGATAAAGAAGATGTGGGTTTTTTAAATAAAATGGAATATTACTCTGCCATAAAGAATGAAGAGACTGAATCATTTATGCTCAAATGGATGTACCTTCAGGACATACTCATAAGTGAACTAAATAGTCACAAATCTGTAAATATCATATCTTTTCTCTGGTATGAGAAACCAGAGTTTAAATGTGTTCTGGAATGCATGATTGATATTGTGAAATAGTAATTATTCAAAGGGAAATGGGGCTTAGGGGTAAATTACAAGGAAAGAAAAAAAGGAAACAATGGCCGGGCGTGGTGGCTCACACCTGTAATCACAGCACTCGGGAGGCAGAGACAGGAGAATTGCTGAGTTCAAGGCTTGCCTGGACTACATAGTGAGCTCAGAGCCAGCCTGAACTACAAAGCAAGACCCTGTCTCAAAAAAAAATTAAAAAAAAAAGGAAGCAATGCTTGCATATACAGGGGTAGGGGGAAGGAGGAGGGTAGGGGAAGGGGAAAATGAGAATTAAGTTGTGTCGTATACTGGTACAAATTCTCATTATGGAGTGTAATTGTGATGTGTATATATAATGTACCAGTAAAATATACCAATAAGGAAAAAAAAAAGATTTTAAATGATTTGATTACTGAAAATTGCTTTCCAGATGGGCTATACAAAGTCATACCCCCTCACCACCATACTTTCCATGAGTTTTTCCAGTTTCTTTGCTTTTCCCAACTGGTCGATTAAAGCACTGCCTGTGTAGTGTATATGTATCTGGAGAATCTCTGAGCCTCTTCCTTAAGTATGTACAGCTTTGATTTATGGTAGGACCACAACTATTCTGAGAGTCATTTCATTACCTAAGACTTTGGCATATTTGGCAAGCAGTGCCAATTTCTCATCCTCAGGGTAAGATTTCAATGTACTTACTTCTTCCTTTTATTTTCATTTTCATTTATTTACTTATTTTAATTGATAAATGGAAGTTCTATACATTTATCATGTATACTTCTGTGAAATTACTAGAGCAAATTAATTTTCATGGATATTCCCAATACCTCTTCTACATATTGTACCATGTTTTTGGTGAAAATCTAATCCTTTAGCAGTTAAGAAAACAATGGAATAGTATCAGCTATTGACAACATGCTGTAAACTAGGTCTTCTGAAAGTGTTCATTATGTCAAACTTAAATTTTGTACACTCTGATTAGCATCTCTGCACCTCCTTGCCATTCATCTCAGATTTATTTTGAGGCTCTTGATTATGACTTGATTCATGTTTTGTGACAGTATCATGCTGGTTTTATTTCTGTAGCTTTGTAGTATATTTGGAAATCAATATGAGGCCTTCAGCTTTTCATTCAATAGTTCTTGGATTACATGGATTCTTCAAGAGTTCCAAAGTAAGTTTGACACTGTTTTTCTGTTTCTCTAAAAGTATTATTTGATTAATCTGTAAATTATTTTCAGTAATACGGACAATTATATAATATTAATGCATCTCATCTATCAACTCAGGGTATTTTTTCCATTTATTTGTTTCTCCTTCAATTTCTTTTCTCAATAATTTGTAGTTTTCATTTTGTATAGGTCCTTTCCACTTTTCTATATAGTTGTTAACTTAAAACTGAAATGAATGTACTTGTTTATATGGCAGATTTTTTTCCTCTGAAGGAAAAAATTCTGGTGGCTAAATAAATTTTACATTTTTTTTTTGAGACAGCATCTTGCTTTGTAGTTAGAGCTGGCTCTGAGCTCACTATGTAGCCTAGGCAAGCTTCAAACTCAGCAATTCTCCTGTCTCTGCCTCCAGAGTGCTGGGATGACAGGCGTGAGCCACCATGCCTAGCACTGTGGTATGTGGTATTGATTGTTGTTTGGCATGAGTCTCCATGTCCAGCATTGTATGTAGTTACTGGGGATCAAACTCAGGACCTTGCACTTGTGAGGCAGGCTCCAGAACCACTGAGCTAACCCTCCAGCCCAAATTTTACATTTTTATTGCACTTATTTTTCTTCAGAAGACTAAATAACTGCACATATCAGATGTTCAGATGCTTTGACAAATGTTGATGTTCGTCAGATAGGATTTATACTGGATGTTTATTTATCATTCACTGGATGATAGTTTTTAATGTCTTCAGATCTACATCATTTATGATGTAAGTATATTAAGCACTTAGTATTAGGTTAAGGTTTGTCTTAATACAAACAAGTTGGAATTGAATAAAATAAGTTTTGCAACAACAGGAAGGAATATACCAAAGTAACCCACCCTGGGTCCATGGTCTTTTATACTTTATAGAAATGACTTGTTGGTCACTTTCAGTTAGATTCTAGTACAAGTACTCGGTGATATATTCAGTGTGAAAAGCTGGACTGAACTCCAGCCTAGAGCCTGAAAGATGCTTGGCTGAAAGATTTACTAATATTTAAAAGTGGCACATGCCTGGGAAGTGTGTCAAGGCTGTCTGCTGGAGGATGTAGAGGACCAGTACTGCTGAGCAAGGGATAAGAGCAAAGCATGGAGGCCAAAGCAAGAGCTAGATGAGAAGTGCAGTTTTAAATATATCCGATATTTCTAAGACTTTAGTTGAAAAGAAATATTGTGTGTTTGCTACATGATTTCCTTGTGAGTAATTATCCTGTCCTTGTTTAAGTTTTATCCTCAGTTGGAGAGGAAGTACAACGGCCATGTGATCAAATGACTTGAGTTAGATTATTTACAACAAGAAATGTACAATGTTTTAAACTGATGTAATCTAAACAATGGTTGGTCAATATACCCTCAAAACTGTGATTATATCTGATTTCTCAGTGTACCTAGAAAACTATTGCCCTATAATGAGTATTCAAGAACCATTTGAAAAAATGACAATCTCATTTACTCCAATTAATAGCTCAAGGTTATAAGATGTAAATGGAAACTATATTATGTAGTAACCTCTAAAAATGCCCTCAATTGCTAATGTATCATTTCTATACCTTTCAAGAAGTTATGTTTGCAATTAGAAATTGTGAGACTCTGTGCTCCTATGAAATATTCATGAACATCTTCAGTACCTCCTTAAGCAGAACAGTCATGCCAAGGACTTGCAATTCTTCTAGCACTTGATATGGTGCATATATTGGCACAAACGTATTGAAGCTCCTTGAATAATGCAAGTGTGTTGTCCAATACCCGAACTTAGTTTGTTATGAAGGCTTGGTTAAAACATTTGAGTAAATTGTATTATCAGTATTTGAGATCCAGTAATTAATGAGTCTATTTTAGTCAATATCTAAATTTGGAGATAAATATCTCATTATGAATGTGATCATAATGTATACCTAGAATATACTGATAAACTCAATAAAAGAGGAAAGTTATACATACATACATACATACATACATACATACATACATACATTTGGGAATAAAGATATGAGAAAATGATGTCCATAATGAATCCTGAAATTTACTGAGACATTTTTGAATGTTAATGTCTACAAGAATTAGGGATAAGAAAGAACAAGACTTGTGGTGAAACCTGGTGGCTAATTTTCCACTTGGGCCATTTAACTTTACACTGGGCAAAACTCCAGTCTAGATTGGGAACAGAACTATTCTTAGCAAGGTACCTTGCAAAAATATATCCTCCTCACAAAACCACTAGATTTTTTTAATGTGCAAATTCATCAACACCATTATGAAAACAGCTTTGAGCCTACATACTACCATCAATAGTCAGGCAGTAGAGTTTTTACATATCCAATTCATAACTGTAAATTCAGTAATAAAAGGTAGTATCAAATTGTCAGTGTTCAAACCTCAAATTTTTTTGCATATAGAATGGAGTGGAGCACACATGAGCATTCATGTATGCCCACACACATGCCCTTTTAGGAACCATGCTGTCTCCCAAAGTGTTCGTATTTGTCACATAACATTTGAAGATCATATTCCATTATAATATCACTATTGATATCTTCCTCTGAATGATATTTTCAGTGTTCACAATGAAATAAATACTGTTTATATGGTGAGAAACCACAGTCCCCAACAGAATAATTGAAATCCCCAAAGGCAAATGCAAAATGGATATTCTTGGAGGTCACCATAAAATAATGAGGGTTTGTTAATGATCTCATTCACTGACCTTGAGTTGTAGTCTAATACTTTTAAATGCACATTTCAAATATTTATAATTCCTAGTTAAGTTCTCATTAACTCACCACTGTTGCTAAAATATTCAGAGGATAGAAAGCTGGTTGAAAAGTAGATTATTCTTATATCCAATGTTATAAAAGGATTAGTAGTTTTCAGAACAAAATTTATAGTTTGTACTTCTAAAAAATAATTTGACATTATAGATGAACTTTACAAAAAGTAAAAGAAGACAAGAAAAGAATCCTTGTGTGTAGGAGAGAACCATGGTTCTCACTGTAAGTTGCTCTCAAGATTCAACTTTTGTATTTGTCTAATTTCATTTATTTATAATATTTTAATTTTAAAAATTATGTGATACATAAAACATATACTGTGGAGTGCCACGTGATGTTTTGATACATGTATGCATCGTGAAATTTTGAGGTCAGGGCAAGGCGAACATATATTTACCCAAACATTTTTTTTATAATTTTTTTTTTGAGACAGGGTCTCGCTTTGTAGGTTCAGGCTGGCTCTGAGCTCACTATGTAGCCTAGGCAAGCTTTGAACTCAGCAATCCTTCTGCCTCTGCCTCCCGAGTGCTGGGGTTACAGGCATGAGCCACCACGCCCGGCATGTTTACCCAAACATTTTTTACTTTTTAAATTTAAAAGCTTTCCAAATACATTTGTATAGCTTCAGTAATATCTGACACATTGTCATTCTCTACAGTCACTGTACTATGCAATCCTACAGCAGGACATCCTGCTTCTATCTAATTGTAACATAATACTCACTATTGCTGTTTACCCATGTCTTTCTGTCTTTCTACTTTCCTCACCCTGTGATCATCACCATTCTCCTCTCAACATCTGCAAGATCAACTGTAATAAAGAATATTAAAATGGGAAAGCCACCAATTATACTCCTGAAAGTGTACCAGTACATATGAGTATGGAACCTGACAGTCTAAGAGATAATTTTTGATAAGACTATTTTCACAGATTCTTAACATTTTATCTTTGATAGCTCCTTTCTACTGTTTTTTGTTTGTTTGTTTGTTTGTCTGTTTTGAGACAGGGTCTCGCTTTGTAGTTTAGGCTGGCCCTGAGCTCACTATGTAGCCCAGGCAAGTCTTCAACTTAGCAATTCTCCTGCCTCTGCCTCCCGAGTGCTGGGATTACAGGTGTGAGCCCCCAATTCTGGCACTGTGTTATGTGTTGCTGATTGCCAGTGGGCATAAGTCACTGCACCCGGTATTGCATGTAGTTACTGGGGATCGAACCAGGGACCTTGTGCTTGCTAGGCAGGTCCTGGAACCACTGAGCTAAATCTCCGGCCCTCCTTTCCATCTTTAATTCAACCAAATTACAGTTGTTGATGATCTACAACAATAAAACAATATTAGTAATAATGAGCCTGATATTTATTGGATGCTTACTGTTTAAGGTCCAAGGGACATTACTTATACTGATGATCTTTAAACACCACAATGTTACTGTAATTCATATACCGACATGCTTGCTATTTTGAAGTTGAAAATACTGAGGTTTTAGGACTGCAAAGTACTTTGCCTAAAGATATACAAGTAATTGGTGGCTAGATCATAATTCAAACTTGAATTGGCCTGATTCCAAACCACTGAGAAACTGCAAAAATCAACTTTTATTCTCAAGTATCTGATGATCCTACCCAAAACCTGTTTAAAATAGGTCATGTGGTAAGTCATAGCAAGATAAACAATAATGAAAAGTGTCTACATGGTCACTATGTGCCACATATTCTTGTGATCACTTTACTTTCATAAATCCAACATTCAAAATAATTTATCTCACCATCAAAGAAGGTAAGGCATGTAAAGATTAAATTTACTAAGGTCACAAATCTACTACATCGATTTAGCCTTGATACAAACTCAGATGTGTTGAGCTACATAATCGAAAACTTTCAACATAGGTATTCTACTATGCACCTTTATTTTAACAAAAGGTGAAAACTGCATTTTCCTTCGTAAGAAGATACAAAATATGTTTACACAAAGTTGAAAACACAGGAAGTAACAATGGTGGAACTCATGAATAAGTATACATGCAAATAAGAAATTGATTCTACACTTGATCTTAACCAGAAGATAAAGGTAAGAAATTGATTCCAAAAAGTATCATGTTAGTTGCTCTATAGATTTATTGAAGATGGGATTAGACAAAGTGATCATACGATTTAGGATTAGATTAAAAGATCATGTGATTTCCAAGAAAGATCTAGTTTTCATACTTATTTTGCCAGTGTAATTATTACCATTCTGCCTTCCCTTTCAATAGTTATACTTCAGACACTTAATTATATGACCAACTGTGGATGATGGAGAAGCTCAGTTTTGTCCATTATTTACACCTATGCCATAAGTTAATTTAGATAAGATAACTTCTGATTCTCACTTTTCTTATGTGCAAAACAAAGTTTTCTATTATACCAGGTCACGTCATTTTTAACATACAAAAAGACTAATTTTTATGTAACTCTCTCAAATACTATGAATTAGATTAAACCTTCCAATGATGTTGCAAGGTAAGCATTAGTTTTATAGCCCTAGTTTTACAAAATTAGTTTTATTGTATATAGAGAGTAAATAATAAAAGTGCAATAGCTCCTTAGGGACAGACAGACTTTAACCCTAAATGTATGTGTGTGTGTGTGTATCCAGGAGCCTGACTTTCTCCTTTACAATCTCTTGGTCTTTTATTGCTATTAATTGTCCAGTGTAGTAAATTATATCTGATTAAGTATGGTCAAATTTAGTACTGTAGACTCCATTCACTAGTATCCAGTGTGTCTCCTAGTGCAAAACTTATATTCCTACCTTGTTTAATTTAAGAATTGCCACATGAGGGCCAGAGGGTTAGCTCAGTGGTTCCGGCGCCTGCCTCGCAAGCGCAAGGACCTGAGTTCGATCCCGGTAACCACATAGAATGCTGGGCGTGGAGACACGCCCACCAACAATCAACACCGCATACCACAAAGCCCGACGTGGTGGCTCACGCCTGTCATCCCAGCACTCGGGAGGCAGAGACAGGAGGATTGCTGAGTTCGCGGCGGCTTGCCTGGGCACCATAGTGAGCTCAGGGCCAGCCTGAACTACAAAGCGAGACCCTGTCTCCAAAAAGCAAAAACAAACACAAACAAACAAATAAACAAACAAAAAGAATTGCCACATGAGTTTGTGTGGTCAAAGAAAAGTGAGTGGAAGCAATATTTACCATTTAGTCAAATTTATGTATGCATACAAATGTCACAATAAAGCACGTTGTTCTGTATAATTAATATGCACATATAAATAATACATCTACAATAATTTTAAAACAATACTAACTGTGCTATGATACAGCACAGTTAGTGTCTCCTCTTGTCAGTGTGACCAAAATTCTCAAGATGATGGTTGTGCAATTAACAGCCACTGAATAAAAATGACATTAATGTGACATAGAGGATCAGAAAGTCATATGTATTTTATCATAAATAAATTGTGTTAATGAGAAGTCAGTTTATGAAATGGGAGCGTTATCTGTAGCCTGCTTCTAAATGTGGCTCACCAACTAAATGCTACTGGGTCCTGGCTTGCTCACCTGTGCTTCTGCAGTTTGGTTCAAGGTTCTTCTCATCTTGAAAAAGAAATGAACAAAATCAGCAAAAACAGTAACAAAGTTTATTTGAGAAAGTAAAAGTGAAGAGTGTGGGAGAAACTTCCTCTGAGGAACAAGTTTGGCTGAATAAAGAGAGAAAAAGTAAAAACAAAAAGCACACACTGCCACTGGGAAATACAGCTTGGTATATTACAGAGCATTGGGACAGCAAGCTCTTCGTGGCTTGGTGTGTCCCTTTGTGCTGTCAAAATCTTGAAACCAGTGAGCCCTCCTAGGTAGGGATTCCAAGAGTCAGGGAGTTGATCCCAGATTTCAGGCTGGGATTAGGTCTAGGCCATCCTATTGGAAACCTCCTTGGATTCTCACAAGAGTTTCATGTGCAAGGACTTTAGAACTGTTCTTCCCATGTGCCAAGAGTCTTATAATTAAAAGTTTGCATCTACTTCCCCAGACAGCTTTGCCACACCCAAACTTCCTATCTCATTGGGATTCAATTTTGAGGGTGAGGGGATTTATTGTCTTAGCAGAACCCAGTTTATTATAACAAATGCAATCAGAACCATATAAAATAAACTAAAACATCACAAAAGATGTGAAATACAAATTGTGGTTATGTGTCATGATGAAATAAAGCCTCATGTCCACTATATTCTTGTGCTCCTAGAGAAATTGAGAAATCACAGGCCAATAGACTATGCTGACCATAAAGGATATACTGACACACAGGACAGCATTTTTTATTTGTTCTTGATTTGACAGATTTCTATCCTTACATTTAATACAACATGATACTAATTATGTCCGATGAGGGGTTGAAATTCACAATATCTAAAATTTTCAAAGTTTTACTGGAAAAAGCTTAAATAGACATTTCTCAAAAGAAGACATACTATGGGTCAACAAAATGTCTTAGTTAATTTTCTCATTGCTAAGATAAAATGCCCAACACACAAAGGTAAAGGAGGAAAGGGTTATTATAGCTCATGATTTGTAGTGGTATCAGTTCATAGCTGGCTGGTTCCAAGGTACAGTGAAGTGACAGAAGAGAAACAGTTCATGGAAGTCAGAAGGCAGCAAGGCAGAAAGTAGTGAAGTTTTGAAGCAGCAAGAACTGAGCACATCCCTCTTTTTGTTCCTTTTATTCTATCCAGGTTACACGCTCTTGGGAGAGGTATATCATTTTCCCCCATTAATCATTTTTACTATTAAAAGATTAAATATAACAATTGCCTTGCTAGGATGTGGACAAAAAGGAAAGCTTATACACTGCTCTTGGTGATGCACAGTGATACAGCTATTATGAAAAACAGTGTGCCTGTACTTCAACAATTAAAAATAGGTTTGCTGTACCATTTAGCAGTCCCACTACCTGGTGCATATCTAAATCAAATTAAATTTGAATCTCAAAACAACTGTGATCTCTTTATTGTAGACATATTCACAATAGCTAAGATATAGAACCAGCATAATGATTACACAAGATGAACAGATAAAGAGAATATACTACATATGCACAGTGTGGTAGTATGCAACTACAAAAGGGTGAAGTCCTGTCATCTGCAGTAAAATTTCTACAACAAGATGACATTCCTCAAGTGAAATATGACAAGCACAGAACAACTAATATTACATTGACTTAGTTACTTTCCTCATCACTAGAGCATAAAAGCATAGACACAAAATTTAAAGGATGAAAAGTTTATTTTAACTCACAGTTTGTGAAGATTTCAATCCATAGGTGGCTGGATCCGAGGCAGGGTGGCACGGCAGAGGAGCTGAGGAGAAACAGCTTATAATACACCAGCAGGAAGCGCACGCGCACACACACACACACACACACAGAGACAGAAAAAGACTGATAGAGAGAGAGAGAGACAGAGAGAGATATCAAAGAAAGAGAGACAGGAAGATTCATCCAGGGTACAACCTCAGTGCCCATCTTTGTAGAATAATTTTCACCTCCCAAATCACATTTATCTTTAAAGTTACTGAAAAAAATCCACTGTTGAGTATCGTGCCCTGAAGATCGAGTCATTTCTTAGAAGACCTAAATACGAGCACATGAGGCCTTAGGGGGACATCTAGATATAAACCATCCCATAACACACAAGTTGTTGCTCATATAGGGAAGCTAAGAGTCAACCTAAGTGTAGTAATGGTTACTACAACTAGAGAGTAGCTAGAGGGATGGGAAGCTGGATTTTATCATTGTATGATACACACACACACACACACACACACACACACACCTAATTAATTAATTAATTAATTGAACCTCACTAATGTATATATGTAATTAATGCATGAAGATAAAATAAGATAAAGTGTAGAAAAATAACAGAAAGGATAATAGAGTATCAAGAGTCAAGGAAAAGAAGAATAACAAATACAAATAAACCATTATAACAATAAGGACAATGATAAGCTTTTTTTCAATCATGAAAAAATGTCTCAAATATTTCTCATAAAATCTTGTTTTCATTAGATAAATTGTCCAGTCACAGTTTTGATGGTTCTGTTTGGTATACAGAAGATTTTGGTTGGGTTTATTACCCTAGAATAATTTTGATAATGTTCAACCACCTTTATGTAAAAAGAAAACATTGAATAAAGATATACAAATATTTTTTTTAATTTTGTAAAATGAGTCTATAAGTGTAAACTACTGTAAGCACTACATATCATGGAGATTTTTAACATTTTCTATTTAATATTGCACTGAAGGTCCTCAACCGAAGAGTGAGGATATATTAAATTAAGGCATAGTCATTGAGCAAAAAAGGTGCAATTCATTATTCAACAAAAATATGATTGTGTAAATAAAAGTTCAGAGGTTGGTACCAAACACAAACTCAGCAAGTTTTCAGAATATGAGCTCAACATACTACTAGGGTATATTTCCCTTCACTGACAACAATTACATTATGGAAAAAAAAGTTCATCAGAATTTGAACCGGCCAAAATAATCTTGGGATTTGAGAGTAGAAATCAGAGTTCTGGTTTCCTTTTTGTCTCCAGGAGAAATGGAAAGTTAGCGCTAAATAACATTTTGTTGTATATGTGTGTATCATTCTAGACATTTTATATGCATACACAAGATAAGTGTGTATGTTTGGAAATGAACTTACAATATATACAATTTTATATCATTCTTTTCAGACTTAACGTTTCTGGGGATCTTTGGCCAATGTGAATGACCACAAAGTTGGATTGTCAACTTGATTGGGTTGGAAGCTGCCAAGGGGGTAAGTAAAGCACACTGTGTTTCTCAGTACATAGAGGAGACAGTACTATACATTCTACCATTTCTGGCCCATTTATCCCTGGTACATTTCCCTACCAGGATTCCCAGGTGGCACAAAGGAGGCACATCCCTCAGACATGACATCCTGTCTTGGAGCCAGCTGACTATGGACTGAGTCCACTGAGACCATCAGATGAAGGAAAACTTTTTTCTTGTATGTTGTGGATGTTGGGTATTTTGTACCACTGACAATAAAGCAGATTGATATAGTATATATGTATCTATATACACATGCATAAACACACATGATTTATACTATGTACATATACATAATGCATATTATGTATCACAAATATACAGTATATGTATACAAAATTGTACATATAGATTTTTAGTAATTTATATTATAAATTTATATTTTATATATTTATATTTTATATATAAAATATATATTTGTATTTTATATAGTATTTATATTATGTTATATTTATAATTTATAAAAAATATAATAGTAGACTGTTAGAAATACTAATGCAGTGAATGATAAAAGATTCATACAGTGGATCACACTGTAGTTATTTAGAAACAATATACGTTTGTAGATACTTTGTATGACCAAACAAAATTTGTAGACACGATTAAGTTAAAGAACTTCAATTAGGGAGTTTAGCCTGAAAGCTATTGATGACCCAATACAGAAGATCCGAGTTAAAGAAAGAAGTCAGAGTAGGGCAGAAACACAGGTGGGAGAGAGGTGTCCAACATGAGGGATGTAGTAAAGGATGCAGATCGCCTTAGAAGCTCAAAAAGACAAGAAAAAAGATCTTCTCCGCAGCCTCAAAGCCACCCATTGTGACATGTTGGTTCTGGCTCCCTTAGGAATATTTCAAACTTCTGAATTCCAGACTTGTGGGGTAACAGAACTCTTTCATTTAAGCCACCCAGTTTGTGGCCGGACTGGCCCAAACTAGGTATTACTAAACAATTGTGGTCAGGTCTCACAGAAAGAAGACAGTATCTTGTTTCATCTGATCAGCGTTTTCACGTTTCAATTAGTTTAGCTTCCTGAGGTCTTGCTTCTTTTTGGCAATATGAATATGTAATTTAAATTGTTTGTGAATTTTACTGAATGATTTATACATAAAAACACTTAATGCATTTCTTATGTGTTGATTGCTTAATTCTTTACTCATAGTTGTTTCTTCGAAATAATTTATCAATCTTATTTATTTTGTGCAATACTAGGCCAATATAAAAGGGGCATTTTCTGGAGTCAATGCTAGATTCCTACCACAGCTATGACAAGTTACCATCAATATATTGCCTTTTCAAAAATGTATTGTCTTCATAGCACAAAAATTATTATTTTATAATTGCAAAGGTCAGAAATCCATAATGGATAATATCAAGTTACCGACAAGGCTCTGTCATTTCTGGAACCACTGGGAAAAACATATCTTCTTGATTTTCAGTGTCTTGCCACTGCCCCAATTGCTTGGCAAATAGCCTCTATTTATTTTCAAAGCCACTGTATGGTAGCTTTGGCGAGTCTTTCTCATTGTGTTATTTTTCTGGTTCTTTCCTTTTCTTTGCTTCTTTCCCTTACAAGGACATTTGTGCTTTTATGAAAGCCCCTCAAAAATGCAAGGCATTCTCCATAATGTGAGGTTAGTGGACTATTGACTTTACTTCTATTTATCACCTTGCTTATAACATTTTGCTATGTAACCAAATACAGTGAGAATTAAGATGTGCATATATTTTATGGGACTGCTATTTTGTTTGTCATGCACCCTCTTTTTACTTTCTCTGATAGTTTGCACTGGATACATAGTGTCTTTATGGAGGCTTTGGGGAAAGGAACAAGAAATATTTAAAAGATAATTGGCATAAAAAACTAGGGTTTGCAGTTTAAAACTCCAGTATTTCATACATAACTCTATAAATTCTACTGTTTATAAACTACTACTGTTTACCTATCTAGCAAAGGGGTATGAGAAATATGTAGACTTACTTCACAATGGTGCAGTTGTAAGGACTAAATTAGAAGGTAATAGCAAAAGTGAGATAGAAATAATCTTTTGTTGAATCTTTATTATGAGTAATTTACAGAGTAGAAAATAAACATCATACTAACATCGTAACTAAAATTTCCTATGGAAGGATCATTGTGGGTTCTGGTCACTGAATGATTAAGAGTTCCGTCTGTTCAATGTTCTGTCCAGTGCATGGTTTGTCGCTGTTCTTCTTGATGTAATTAAGTTACAAACTATTTTCCACCAGTATAGAAGCTAGGTGTACTTTACCAGCACCATATTTTACCCCATTTGAAGGTGAATGGCAACAGAACCTTGTTCTAAGCCCACTGAGAAATGGCTTGCTCTTGGGAGCCGCTGCATGCTGCATACCTTATCCGCCTGCTATTTAAGGCATCAATTCTTATGTTAAGTAAACTGGCCTGAATTAGTACTATGTTTGACAATCTGAAAACCAGGTAGACAGAATCCAGGATATAAAATACCTGGTCTAGTCAATGAATCTATGTCTTGGGGGATTTACTCCAATTCACCATTTGCTTGAATTTACAGCTGTCTGCCCTACCCTGCATGATCAACTACTGGGATTATTGTGGACATCTGCCCTGCCCTACAGGATTTTAAACTACAAGGGTTACTGCACTAGGATTATTGGTTTTAAAATTTACTTGGATTTAACGATGTCTGCCCTGCCCTATGGGACCTTTGACTACAAGAATTATTGTGGATAACTGCCCTGTTTTATGCATGCCAGGCTTATGGGTGTGAAGGCTTGGGACCAAATAAAGGTGCCCTGAGCTCAAGGCATTGGCCCTTTCTGCTTGTGCAGTTTTTGGCCTTTGGCTGCCACTGCTCAGAGAAGCAAGTGTCAAGCCCAGACTCAGCCTTTCCTCAAGGTTCTGATTTTGTTGTTTGCTGGTTGTTAATTCTTTTGCTATGGGACTCACAGGGAACTGGAATTTGCCAAGAGCGTTCCGGCTACATCCTCTTACCCTGTCTCTCACAATTCTATAGTCTCATCAATAATTTACACATATTCCTACAAACTTGAAAACATTATAAGAAATTTTTCTGCCTTGTATGGAACACTTGCCTTTTTGAACCCTCCAGTGTGGCACTGATGTTCCATTTCATTGTATGATTGTGTCAATCCTAAACTGACTTATGGTTGCAGAGGGGACAAGGCACAGCTGGCCTCACTACTGAGGGCTCTTGTGTACATGTGCATTATACCTGTGCACTGTTAGCCTGGAAACTGCTGGAAAGCAGAAGTGGATCCCATCGGGGCCCTGGTCTTCATGATCTGCTCTCATATCTGGTCTAGCAAAATTAAACACTAGTTTCTTTTCCAACTAAGCACCCTTACATTTGCCTTCAATATTGTTTACTCTGCATTTCCTTTGAACAAAATAATGAACTCCATTTCCTTTTAGTCATATTCTGTTTGATCCCTTGTTTCTTTGAAGACTCTCAGCATAGCAACGTGGAAAAGTGGTCTGTGGTTTTAAGTTTAGGTTTCTGACATTAATCTTTTATGCATATTCATCTTTAACAAACGAGACTTTTTCACAATTCTCACCTCTTTCTATCTTCTTAACATAGATCAATCCTCAGCCCTTACCTCTGCCACAATGTTGTGTGATGTTGCTGCATCTGTTAATACAGTTTTCAAAAAAGCTTTTTATACTGTATGTGGGATAGGCAAGGTGTAAATGGAATTTGTCTTCATATTGATTGTTTAAATATAACAAAATTTTTAAATTATTATTGTTAAATAAATAGAAAACTTTAAGCAACAATAACAGAATATTTTAAAAGCTTGTTCTAAGGATTCAATTATTATAAAAAATGAACACTTAGTAATGGTACCTCCCAGTATACACCCCCTTGAAAATATTGCACAGTTTAAAAAGTTTTTGTTTTGTTAACTGTGAATCTAATTCTCTAGGGTGAAGAAAACATCATGTGTACATAGAGAAAATATTGTTCTGTTGTTTCTGCTAATTACAATATCTTAATTAATTAATCTTAATTAACCAGATTGAGCTTTCCTGAAAGTATCTAAAAATAAAATGAATCAATAACTTTGCTGAGCCATTATTGCTTAGCACCCCCAGCACACAGCCCCATCTCAGGCTAGCCTTGTGCCCTACTGAGGCAGACATTTCTGCCAGTCCTCTGATCTGAGTTAATCAAACAGAAGTGTGCAGGAGCCACCTTTGGTGGTTCCAATGTGCCCTGGACTCCAGGGTTGACAACAGATTCTGTCTGAAAAAGGGGTGTAACTATGAAATTTAAGGTGCCCGAAGACTGCATTGAAACATATCCATATTTGGCAGCAAAGCAATTTGGGGTGGGATGATCCAGGCATTCATTTAATAACACAGTGGCCATGGTCTTGTAGTGTCAGAAACCATCTCCATTCCAGGAGTGGTTGCAGTTTAAAGACAAGTACTACTGTAAGGATTTTTTTCTGTCTCTAAGAGTGATCTCTGTAGAAGTAGCTCTGAGGTCTATTTCCCAAAGTCAGCTCTTTCAAGGCTTTCTGATTTACTGAAGGTTATAAAACCTTTATGTTTTTCATTTCAGCCAGATGTCTTTCTACCATCATCAATAGAAGGTATTGATTTCCCAGAAAATTAGATTAATGGTAGAGCAAGTTTTCTTTTGTTACACTAAAAAACATATTCCTTGTATCCAATATAGCAGGGATATATGCAGATCACTGATTACTCTGTGTAGTCCTAAGAAATATAGTTCATGATCTCTATTATTATTTTATTAAATGAATTTGGCATAACATACAAACACTGGACTCTAGAGTCTACTGGGTCTACTGAGCAACTTTGGTTTCAGTTTCCATAACTGATATTTTTTTTTTCTTATTGTATGTGGGACAGAATTCAGGCCCTTAGCACTGAGCAACATTTCTAGATTTTTTGTTTTTTAATCTTGAAAAAAGTCTCACTCTGTCATTAAATTTCCCAGGCTTGGATCAAAACTGAGATCCTGTAAGAGCACTGGGATTAAAGAAATATTAACCTTTCCCAGATGTTGAACAGATATCCTCACTTCCATGTTTATTGTAGTACTGTTCACAATAATGAAGCTATGATATCAAACTAAGTGTTCCCCTGTGTATCAATAAATAATGAAAATATGTTACATATACACAAAGTGCTATTTATCCTTAAAATGAGAAATCTTAGCACTAGCATTAATCAATAGAGACATAAAATCCTATAAAAGTATTGGAAAACCCAGTGCAGTAATCATATAAAACAGATTAGTCATCATGAGCAAATAGGACTTATCCCAGATATCCACATGGGTTCAATATATAAAAATCAATTTGTAACTGGGTTGCTAGAAAAAAATTCATGCTGTTCTTTTAAGATAAAAGGACAGAAAAGTTAATAGCTTTTTGTACTGAAATATTCAACATGAATAGGAATGGAATGGAAGTTTTGGAATTAGATAAGGTGCTCTTGTGGTAAGCTCAGAGCTATTGTAATACTTGAAAGACTTGAAGACTTTGTCCTAAGATCAAGATGCCCATTTTCTATACATTTTCTTCTTCTTGTCAGAGGTTCTGTCTATGACAATCTGAGAAGGAAAAGAAGCAGCCAGATTGGAAAGGAAACTGTCTATATAGATAATATGATATGGCATGTAGAAAACTCAATATAATTCCACACATTTTTTTTAGTTTGTTTCTATTTGGGGGGGGGTCTCGCTTTGTAGTTCAGGCTGGCCCTGAGCTCACTATGTAGCCCAGGCAAGCCTCGAACTCAGCAATCCTCCTGCCTCTGCCTCCCGAGTGCTGGGATTACAGGCGTGAGCCACCATGCCTGGCACTGTGGTATATGGTATTGATGGCTGGTGGCGTGAGTCACCACGTCCAGCATTGTATGTGGTTACTGGGATGGAACTCAGGACCTTGCACTTGTGAGGCAGGTGCTGGAACCACTGAGCTAACTCTCTGGCCCAGTTTGTTACTGTTTTTTAATGGGAAAACATTTATTGGTACATTTTAGGCATACATAATGATAGCACTCATCATAAAACAATCTATTACATTCAGGAGGCTTACTAGATAAAAGACCACCATACAAAAAATAAGTAGCACAGAAAGATGGGAGAGATTGATGAACAAGTACAGATGGAGAGAACATGCTTTATTATGAGCAGAAAATAATCTCAATGGCACTAGAAAAAAGTTCAATAGAATAATTAGGAGCCTTATATTCAAGAGGAACTATAAAAAAGAGTGGGAAACATCGAAGTTGTTGAGTAGTGCAGTGTTGCCAGTGAAGAATATTCCTATGAAAGGAAGACAATTCTGTGAGACTCTAGTGTCACTAACACATTCTGTGCCCAGCCTCCTGAGGCCCAGAACACCTTTCTATTAATGTGTCCACTGAGTAGGAATCCAGCAGCTAGATAGGTGGGAACATAAACAGGACCTCAGAATCTTGGCTCTGTGAGTCTGGCCCTCTCTCACGGGAGAAAACAGAATACAGAAAAGTTCCCAATAACACATCAAAGGCAAAACTTTTAAAAGAACTTTGGAATGTATTCAAAGTGAATCTCACACGTTTTTATCTTCCCCCATTAAACTTTCTTTTTAATAAAATTTTATTTATCGATTTATTTATTTTAATTGGTACATTTTATTGGTACATTATGTATACACATCACAATTACACTCCACATTCAGAATTTGTACCAGTGTATGACACAACTTAATTCTCATTTTCCCCCTCCCCTCCCCACCCTAACTCTCCCCCACCCCTAATAGACACAAGCATTGCTTCCTTTTTTTAACCATCAGTTTTTTCTTCATTATTTATCACTAAACCCCATTACCCTTTGAATATTTACTATTTCACAATCGTGCATTCTAGAATACATTTATAACTTCAGTTTCTCATACCAGAAAAGATATGCAATATTTACTCATCTGTGACCTACTGGGTCCCATTGAACTTTCAATCAGCCAACACTTGACTATCAACATAAGAAGCTGGGTAGATGCAGAGGTACTTGGGAGTCCATTTGCGTGTTTGTTTTATTTGTAAGAAAAAGCATATTGCTAAAATGTTAAGATGTTTCCTCTTACAATAGCCCCATGGAGTCCTTGTCTGCTTGAGAAGCCCCTGGGGTGATCTGTAATTGTAATTGGCAATTTGGCTGGATTAAGAGATACCTTCAGGGTTAGTAAAGGATGCTTCTGGGTGTGCCTGGGGGTGGGTTTCCAGCTATGGTTTGTATTTAGTCCAGAAAACTGGAGGAAGATTTGGCATGACTGTAAACAGCCTGGGAGGAATGAAAGTGAATGTAGGAAGTCAGAGCTCCATTCTTCTTGAGCAAGTGCAAGTTCTTTTCAATTGAATTCTTTATTGATACATTTTATATACAGTTCACCATCACACTCAACATTGGGGAATTTGTACCAGTACACGACACAAGTTAATTCTCACTTTTGCTACTTACTTCCATTGCCTGAGAACATCAGAACTTAGCTTCTTTTTGTGTAGTTTATTTATCTTTATTGGTACATTGTATATATACATCATGATCACACTCAATAGGGGGAATTTGTACCAGTATATGACATAATGTAATTCTCATTTTTCCCATTTCCCTACCCCCCGCCAATCTGCATGCAGCCCTGGAGGGCTCTGTGGGACCATTGGTTTCAGACTGGTACTGGACCCTTGTTCACTTTGGTTTAGCTGCTTCCAGCTTCTCAGGGGGACCAGTTTGTGGATCTTCTGGCTCTGACCTTGTAGGCCTAGAAAATCTTGAATTATTATCTATTGATTATCTTTTCTTAAAGATCTTTAAACACTATACCTGCTCATCTGTGATTTTCTGAAATAAAAGTGACTACCCTTACTCTGTGTAGCTGTCTACTGTCACATTTAGCACATTGCTACAGTCACTTTTGAATACATTGCTAATTATTAGAAGGCAGGTATCAAAATCTGTACCTCTAGAGGCAGAATAACATAAAAGTTAAGCTTTAGCTAAATCTGAACTCTAGCTCTTGCTATTCTACTGTCTGATCCAGTGGATTTAAACAAATTCCTTATTTGTGAAGTCATCCTAAATTGTTGTACATATTCTTTTTATTTTTTAGACAGGATCTCGCTTTGTAGATCAGGCTGGCCCTGAGCTCACTATGTAGCCCAGGCAGACCTAAGATTCAGCAATCCTCCTGTCTCTGCCTCCCAAGTGCTGGGATGACAGGCGTGAGCCACCACTCCTGGCACTGTGGTATGTGGTATTGATTGCTGGTGGGTGGGAGTCACCACGCCCAGCGTTGTATGTGGTTACCCAGGATCGAACTCAGGATGTTGCGCTTGCAAGGCAGGCACCGGAACCACTGAGCTAAGTCTCCGGCCCTGTTGTACATATTCTATGAGATTATATTTAATGATATTGTACAGCACAGTGTTTTGTGTATGTGCATGTGTGTTTGTATGTGTGTGTATATATTCAGAGTACATTTGGACAGTTTGAATAACTGAGTTATTTGGGATTTTTTGTCATTGTGAAATATTAAGCTAGAATTTTATCAAAATAAATATTAGAATTCTTTGAACTCTATTTATTATATACTCCAGTATTTTCCTAAAAATTTCAATGGTCAGAGTTACAAAGTTGTCAAGTTCCATAACATAGAACATTCCTTGAGACACCTTTTTATCTTTTTACTGGAAATATTTTATAAATCCTGAATATTTAATGTTTATAATGATTTCTCAAAAGAACCTTACAAATAATTTATACAAATATCCATGTGAGACCCAACTTGGTATAAACACAGGCATTCTGTTTAAAACCTCCTCTTTGTGTCCTGTAACTTCACCATGAACCTAATACTTGTCTCCATGGGAACTCCCCACCCAAACGATGCACACAGCCACATGTTGTATGTTTTCAGAATGCACTATTCTTTAGTAAGCGGTGATCTAGCCATTGTTATTAGCTTCTGTAAAGATGTGCTTCTGCATAGAAACTTCCTAGTAATGGAGAGTAACAAATTTTGCCTTTAAATACTGTGTCTTTGTCTAACTCAGGGCCCTTCCTCCTCTATCATATCATAGGGGGAACTATACCAGCTGGGTAATAAAGCTCTTGGTTGGACTTTAAGATTGTCCTTGTCCTGAGAGATTGTCACTCATTGGGACTTGGGCGCAACACACACATTACAGAACTTCTCATAGTACAAATGCAAGTAAATGAACCATTTAAAATTTTCCTTCTCCAGAACTGGGCACTGGTGTCACTCTCCTGTAATGCCAGTGCTTGGGTGGACAAGGCACCAGATCACCATTAGTTCATGGGCAACCCATGATACTGTGTGTTCAAGGCCACCCTGAACTACATAGCAAGATTTTGTCTCAATTTTTTTATCTTTATTGGTACATTGTATATATGCATCATGATCACACTCAGTATTGGGAATTTGTACCAGTATATGACACAATTTAATTCTTATTTTTTCGTTTTTCCCTACCCACCCCACAACCCCCACCCCTAAATACATAAGTTTTGTTTCCCTTTTTTTATTACCTTCATATTTTTTCTTTACCCCTCATTATTCACACCTCCACATATCCCTTTGAATATGTTCTATTTCACAATATCATCATACATTCTAGTGTTCATTAACATCTTCAGTTTCTCATACCAGAGAACAGGTATAATATTTACACATCTGTGACCTATTTATTTCACTTATAAGTATGTCCTGAAGGTACATCCATTTGAGTATAAATTATTCAAACTTATCATTTCAATTTCTGTGTATTTACATGAATGTAAATATATAATTACTCACCTGAATTTTACTATACTGTGTAACACTCTGATTTTCCTTTTCTGGTCCATTTAGAACTTAAAAGTGCAGTTCAACTCTGAGAACAAAGAGAAAGTTTGAAATCTCACTTTGCAGTGAGAACTTTTGGAAATTGTGACCAAATTTCCTCCACTTGTACCTTAAGATTAAAGGAAAAGTTGAAGACCTTTGTCTTAGAAATATACAGCATGTATGGTGAGAAGCTTTGAACTTTTCTTTAGGTAGATTTTTAAAGTATCTTGGGATTCAAACCTAATACGACAATATATCACAGGAATTGAGTGATTTAACATGCAGAGAGGAATTTCATCAGCTATTTCTTACAAGAGAAATACAGGATAAGTGTTTCCCAAATAATGAAAATACTATTTCTCTAAAACATTTACAATTAGCACTTTCAGCATGTTTTTCTTACCTACATTTCCCTACGTCTCCCTATGTTTCTGTTTGCCTTTCTCTCATTTACTATCACCAGTCATTTCATAAAATGCAGAACTTACATATCTTTCATTGCCTCTGTGTGAAAATCGCAGAGCACCCTATTTATTTCTTCATTTCCAGATATGACCAGGCTTCATTCTTATATATGAGCTTATCGCATAAAGAAGACCAAAGGTAGCATGAATGGAAGGAAGGCTTCAAGCTGTGCTGAGAAAGGCCTCTTCGAAGGTGTCGCCAAATATCCACTGATGAATTCACATGGAATTCTGGGATTAGAGATCCAGCCATTTTGACTTAACATTGATCTCTGTCTCCTAACTTTCTTTTCCAAAATACATTTTTTTCCTGATAGAAATTTGATTAATGTTATCTTAAAAGTGTTTTTCTCATTCATGGAATAGCATCTGTGAATTCTACAAACTCTGTGTGGAAATGTGCACTACCGGGAAAGAGTACTAAGGAAAGGGTAACTTAACTGATTGTAATTAGGAATCTAAGACGTGCCTGACACTGTCCTAGTGTTTTGGGCATATCCGTTTATTTAATTCCCCTGACAGCATTGTCAGGCTGTATTCCAGTTGGAACGTGAATGAACAAAGGCTTAGGCATTATCTGCTAAATCTTTTGTCATTTTAATCCACAAGTCAATTTTTGTGCTAAGACGTGGTGGGGCCTTTGGGATAGTGGGGACCTCCTGAATTGAATTAGTGTCCTTGTAAAGGGGACCCCTGCCTGCCAAGTAAGAATGCAATGAAAAGTCAGAACCATTATTACAACCCTTCTCTAGGACTCTCAGCTACTTTACTGAGTTTATAAGCCACTCAATTTATGGTATGTTGTTTTATCAGCCTGATGCATTCTCACTGAGATGATTTTATTGAAGTAAACTTCCAAAGAGGTTAAGAATGTGGCCAAAGAGAGTTGTAAGACCAACACAACTACTTTGATAAAATAACCAATTTTTTCCTTTCCCTTTTCTATTTGAAATTTTAATTGATTTCAAATACATTGTTATTTTTATTTTTCTGAAATGAACTTGCAGCATATCTAAAATGTTTTTCAATTATACAAAAATTGTTCCATGCAGTGTGACTATTTCTATAAGCATACTCTTTAAGGTGAGTCCTAAAAATGTTTTCAGTCCTTCCTTCTAATACCCAGATTTGATGAGGTAGTCAACAGTTTAATCCCCAACTAGTAACTTTTCCTCTTCTGGTGTGCACACAGTTCAGTGACCGTGGTTATAGTTGAATGATGCTGGTCTCCCAAACTCCACACTTTGTATTTTAGTCACAATAATATATCAAATGGAAACAAGTGTATAAATGACAAATTTATACCTTGCTTTTCAGTCTATAAAGCACTATTCAAAAACAGGGATGTGCATAATATTCAGTGGCCAATCATGACTTTTATTTCAAAATCTGTCAGTGATTGCTCACTCGGTATCCATCCTGAGTTTATACACAGATTGTGAAATATATAGCTGTGTTAACTCTTTATCAAGTGGTAATTCCATAAGACACTGTAGATACTTGAAGAAAGAATTAGTCAAAATATGATAGATATTGTGAAATAGAAAATATTCAAAGGGAAATGTGATGGAGAGGTGAGTAATGAGGGGTAAAAAATGTGATGGTAATAAAGGGAAACAAAGCTTATATATTTAGGGGTTAGGAGTTGTGGGGTGGGTAGGGGAAGGGGAAAAAATGAGAATTAAATCGTGTCATATACCGGTACAAATTCCCAATGTTGAGTGTGATCATGATGTCTATATGTAATGTACCAATAAAGATAAAAATAAGCTAAAAAATGAACTTGCAGCAAAAAGAAAAATGATGAATGTTAGAAATAAAAGTAGATCAAAGACATAAGTGTGTGTGTGTGTGTGTGTGTGTGTGTGTAAATTTGTCCTTTTCTTGGTCCTCACAACTTTATCTCTCCTTCTTCTTCCCTTAGACTAATATCACTTTGTTATTTTTTGTTCAAAGGAGTCAAATTCATTTGTATATAGGCCCAGCTACTAACTATTTTAGAGTTTCTACACTTGATCTTAGCCAAAAGGCCGAGAAGCGATAGTATTTCAGAGTTTCTGAGCCAGGTGGTGTCTGTTGCTACTGTTCAGCTTTGAAGTTGTATTGTGAACACAGCCATATGAAAATAAATGGTTGTGGCTGGAGTCCAGTAAGAGTTTATTGACAAAAGCAGATGGCTGGCCCAAGTGTATCCACAGGCCATAGTTTGCCAAACTGTGCTTTAGAGTCATTGCTCATGTTTTTGTTTTTGTTTTTGTTTTTGAGACAGGGTCTTGCTTTGTAGTTCAGGCTGGCCCTGAGCTCACTATGTAGCCCAGGCAAGCCTCAAACTCAGCAGTCCTCCTGCCTCTGCCTCCAGAGTACTGGTACGACAGGCGTGAGTCACCATGCCTGGTTTTCATGTATTTTCTTCAAAAGACCTATTTAGATGACATATCCTGTGATCAGTTCAAGTCTACAAATATCTTTCTATCCCTTCAGTGAGTGTCTTGATAGCTTGTGCAAATCATTAGGCTGGACTGTGCTTCTCTGCACTCAGCCAGTCTTTCTTCAATTCACAACAATTAAACATTTTTCTTTTATAAATTCAATATTAAGGAACATCTGATACAACTATTCACAGAATGTTCACATAACTTATCCACAATAATCACCTATTAAATTTTACTTAGTATGCCAAATTTTTCTTCCTTTTTGCGCACACACACACAGCACAGCAGAGCAGTGTGTATTTCTCAGAAAACAAAACCAAGGTTGCTGCTGTCATATAGAAATACTGCAGTCACTCATAAAATATTACCATATAATATATAGGTCATATACAGATTTCAACTCTTCTCCTAATTTTGAAGTATGATCCAATTTAAAATGACATATTATGTTTAGCTGTCACATCTTAGTTTATTTCATAATGGAATACTTTTCCAGTCATTATTTCTCTTTTGAAAAACCAAAATCGTTGAAAAATGTAAAACAGCTAATCCTATAATTTCCCTTAATTTCTTATTCATCAGGACATGAGTACCTTGTGGGTGAATTTAGCCTGGTTGCCCTTCAGAGCTTATTATTTTTGAAATTTTTCAACAGTGTTGGTGCACCAAACACTGAAGCGATCCTTCTTCCCCTTTAAGGAGGTCATTCTCTGATGTTGTCAAGGACAGTGGTGAAGGTTGTTGTTCACCCATCTTGACTGATAATTTCTATCATGCCCATTTCTTCCAGGCATTTTGTTTTCTTCCACACCATATTAGTATTGAAATTCTGACCTATGGTTAATTGTTTTTCTAAGCTTCCAAAAGCTGATCCACTAACATACAAAGAACATTTTCTAAAATTCTCATTAGAGTGCAACCCAAAATCAATACATTTATATTCTTACAGGCAGAGTCTTTCTTAGCCATCTTTACCGCTGTCCCCCGTGCTATAATTCCATGCATGCCTCCTGCCAGTACATGTTAGAAGACCTGTCACTTCCTCAGTGTTCAGGCTTTCCAGTTATTTCATAGAATGACCACTCTCTATATTTTTGATATTTTAAAAAAATTTTAATTGTTGCTATGGAGGTCATTAGGGGAGGTTGAGTCAGATATTGAGGAAAGCACTCACCATCTTTTAAGACATATGACCCATTTGGTCTTCTACCTAGTCTTCAAGCAACTGGGTTCTTTACTTCCATCACAGGGGAGCAGACCAGCCCAGTGTGCTCTGAGAAGTCCATGCACTGACGTTTTCCACACACAACTTGATTCCAAGTCAGCTTCCATGTCAGATTCCTGCCTTCCTTAGATGAAGCATCAGTTTTTCAATTTTCTCTCCAGGCAAAGAGATGGCTGGAACACCAATAGGCATAATTTGCTTTAAAATGGTAATTAAATGGATCTTCTTCTTTCTCTTTTTTTTTTCAATTAGATTTGAATCTTTATTGGTACATTTTCTATACACACCATGATCACACTAAGCATTGAGAATTTGTATAAGTAGATGACATGACTTAATTCTAATTTTTTCCATTACCCTGCTCACCCTACAATCCCCTGTCCCCATGTACATAAGCTTTGTTTCCTTTTTTCTCTTTAAAAAAAAACATTCATCCAGTTCCCTAGTAATGTGAGTCTGTCTCAAATGCTAGAGACATTGACAGATATAATGTGTTTCTCCCTACTTATAACCTATCCTTGTTTAAAATAAGTGAAAACAATTATGACTGCATTGCTACTATATGGGAATAACTCACAGTACTCTCTATCTGCAATCAGTGATGTTCACAGTGTCATTTTAAAAAATGATCCAGGTCCACTATCCCTCCCATACCACCCAGTTCCCGAGACTAATTATAGTATTAAGGTCCTTACATCAAAGTCTCTAGACAAAGAAACTGAAATGAGATTTGTGTGTAATGATTTGCTGAGTGACAGCCCTAAGGAAACAAGAGTAAAGAAGTAAAATAGGACAGGTACAAGAGCAAACCAATGATGTGATGTCTTCTGTAGTATATATTCCTCCTGTAACTGTAACTACTACACAAGAAAATAATTTAAGGGCCAGAGATTTAGTTCAGTGGTTCCGATGCCTGCCTAGCAAGGGAAAGGTCCCTGGTTCCATCCCAGGTAACCACGTACAATGATACCAGCCATGGTGACTCACACCCACCAGCAATCAGTACCACATACCACAGTGCTGGGCGTGGTGGTTCATGCCTATAATCCAAACACTCAGGAGGCAGAGGCAGGAGGACTGCTGAGTTTGAGGCTCGCCTGGGCTACATAATGAGCTCAGGGCTAGTCTGAACTACAAAGCAAGACCCTGTCTCAAAAAAAAAATTGAAATACATAAATTTTCTGTAAGACATGTAATTTTAAGAAATATAAATGATCATTTCCCTCATTTTAAGGGCAGGGCCACTGTGAATTCAGAATGGTTAAATGGCTTGGCATCTGAGTAAACTACAAAGTTGAAGTATTATTGCCCACACAGTCTGGTGCTAGAGTCTGTATCTGGAGCCATTCCATCCTAGTGTTCATTAGTCTGAAAGATAATTCTGTTCTTTTCCCATGAAAAATCTCTTCAATCTCCTCTGATGGTAAAACTAATGTGATGCATGAGACTTTTGCTTAAAGAGCTCTGTCAGTAAGATAGAAAAACTAGTTTCAGCTCCATCAATGACCCCCTGTAGCCAACTGCAAGAATCTGCTGTGGAAAACTAGGAATAAACCTCATATATAGATAATGGCAAGCAAAGCACTTTGTAAGTATAGAGTTTCCTAGTCAGTTCCATAGAGACAACTGTTTATTAGGTCAAGAGCTGAAGATCTTCATCTTTGATCTGTATAGATGGTGAAGTCAACTGAATAATACAAAGCCTGTGGAGGTCTAAATGTGGAGGCCTCATTTTTATTTTAATCCAGCTACTGATCTAAATGGCTTAGATGATATTACTGTTAAAGAAAAGTGCAACAGAAGTCTTTCCTTCTTTCAATCACAGATAATTATAACAGCACCAGTTGAGTAATTGCTGTGAACATTTACACTGTGCCCTTGGCATTGTAACAATATTTTTCTTTAGATTAAGAAATGTCATGCTACCAAATGATGACCAGTCTTATTTTCATGTAATCACATTGGGTAGTTTGAAATAGGTAGAGAGTTTCTTCTCCAGCAACTGTGCTGTTTTTAAAGATCACAAAGGGATATTTGGAGACTGAGTTTAGGGCAGGTGTCAAAGCTGCAGCTGTCACTGAGTACACAATGGCCTTGGTACCACACTGTTTACTTTTTCCGTGGAATGTGCCATCCACCAACACGTGACGTGTCAGTTTGTAACTTCAAATAAATTGTTAGCCCAATTATTATCTGCTGAAATCAAGAATAATCTGACTGTAGTTTCTTGTTTTCTAATTTTTATTTTCTTATCAGCTGAGGCAATAAGAAAGAGACTTTGACTCCACCCTGAGCTTCCCTTACAAATCATATTTAACAATGTATCGTCCTAGAGCTGTAATAGATGGGCCAGGGAGGGAGTCTCTACAAGTCTGGACAAAAAGCACTCCTTGACTTCCTCTTCATGCCACGGACTGTTACCTTCCATCATGGAAACCACAAAGCTAAAGTGGATCTGGCGCCCTTGGCCTGGTGCTCTCACCGTTAGAATCTGATGACACTTCTCGGGCAGAAAATCCTAGTTTCTCGGTGGACTTATTCCAGTTCAGTAATTTATACTCAACATTATGTGAGTACTCTTTTGAACTTGAGTTGTTGGAAAGATTACAAGAAAAAGTCTAAAGGGAAATACTAAAAAAGAATGAGAACAGTGGCGACGGACTACAAAAAGTGGATGAGCTCTCCTCGTCACCGTGATTCATTCTTACTGAGAAATTATTGATAAGCCTTAATTAGTTTGGCCCCGGAAGGTTTCTATCAGCGTCTATACCCTTGTTTCCATGTCCCGGTTGCACAGATCCCCTGTGGCTTGCTCTTGCTCTTGCGTCATTAGGCAAAAAGCTTCATCTTTGCACAGATATTTTGTTAACTGCATCACTAATGTTCACAGTTGCCAGTGGTATTAAAGTGACATAAATAGCTGCTTTGTCTGCACACCCTCTCCGTCTTCACATCGAGGGAATCCCAGTATTACTGCAGGTTTGTTTTGCCAATCCCAGCACTGTATGACTTTCCTTTGTGGTGAGCAGGGCCTCCTTTATCCACTGTGGCACAGAGTGCATATTCCGCGCCATCTTCTGACGTAGAGTTGCTTCTCTCACAGAGTAGGAACTGACTGACGCCGGACTCCCTGGTAAGGAAATGGATCTCAGGTATTCAAATGCAGTTGTCTTACTCTCGAAGCTATGTGTGCCAAGGAGCATTTTGTTAGCCACTGTAAGAGGCCCAATAATAGGAACTAGGACCTCAAAACCTGAAGCATATTTGAGTGTATTGAAGGAAAAAGGGAAAAGAATATCTCAGAAGGAAGAAAAGCACCAAAAAGATGTGCAGAGTGATACTATTTAAGGGGGAGCGTGAGATAGTATTCAAAGGTCATCTTTTCTAGTAAGTGTTTCCTTAACCAAGTCACTTAATCTCACACCGCCATCTCATCGGCTAAATAAGAACATATTTAACATTTTTTCCAGACAATGATTGTGAGGCAAAATGAAATAAAGTACCTAAATAACTTGAAAGAGTTCCCTGACACGTGCTTTATGAGTCTGCTGGCTCAGACACGGTCTCCAAAAGAAAATTTTCATTTCTTCCTGTCTTTTTCCAGTTTGAATGTTAAGTCAAGATTAAAGTCCAAAAGACTTTTTTTTTTGTTATCTTAATGATGAGATAAAGGGATTTCAAATCCCCCTTTCTTCTCAAGACAAAGCTTGGCTTTGTAGCCTATCATTCTGCCTAAGACTGCAAACACTAGGTAAAATGCCTCTGTTACCTCTTTGTAACTCACCCTGTAAAAGCCCTGAATTTCACCTGTTTCTGCTCCAAAATGTGTTCAGTCTTGCACTGGTAGGAGAAGATACTGTATTCACAAATGTGCACCAAACAATACACATTTCTGTATTTGAAGATGTGGACACTGAAGATATGGTTATGATTATAAAAACAATATAAAGAGACAACTTGTGATGGTAGTGAATTATATTCTTTTAAAATTATTTTCATTGACAATATTTAAATATTATATATAAGATCACATTTATCAAGTGGTATATCTTGATTCCTCTATTTCTCCCATTCTCTCCCCCTACCTTTAAAACTCCCCTGATTTACAAAAAAAAAAAAAAAAAAAAACCTTTGTTTTCATTTTTTCTCATTTTGCTGTTTTCTTTCCTTTTTTCTCCTTCCTCTTCACAGGTTCTCTTTCCTTTTGAAAAATTTCTTCCTATCTCATATCATGTACTATATATTTTTGTCATTAATATCTCATTGTTTCTCTGATGTGAGAAGCTGAAAGTGTGGATGATATCCTAGTAGCAAAATTTTGGACAACTCAAAGTACTTCTGAGGTATAAGGTCTCTATTTTTAAATAACTGTCTAGATGTTGTATTCTACTATCAATGAACCTTTAGTGGATTTCAAACTACTTCATTTGCTGTGACAAGTTTCTAACTATATATGTAGAATGTGAATATTTTATGTATACTGAGATCATTGTAGATAATAAAGGCAATTTTCTTTCATAATCTATCAAATGTGACCCTTCCTTAAGACCAATCATTAGCATACCAAGGTGGTCATAGATGAATAATATTGCCTCTGTTTATTGGGCATTGACTGTATTACATACTTGACATGATGCTAAAGCTGTCACCTGTCAACCTCGACTTTTCCACAGTATGACTGAAAATAGAAACACACACAAAGAATCATTATGTTCTAATAAACAAAATACTTAGTAAATGTAATCATTTTTGCTATTATTTAACTTAAAGGGAGTTTTCTGCTTCAGATGTCTTTAGCAGACCTGTTCCTATTTGTTCGTGGTGGCTTGATTATCCAATGTACCACAACGGACACAGGAAAAGCACCAATATCCTTCAGTGAATGGTAAATATGGCTTCCTGAATTGACTGGATGATATGCGACAAAGTCAAAAAGTTGTCCAATATTCAAAGAAGAAGAATACTGCTAAAAAAAAAAAAGTGCAAACAAGGTTTATGTCTATAGAGGATGAGTCTTCTTTTGCCTTGCATTCACTCTCTGTATTTTAGTGCCTAATTATTCATCTCTTTACACTTCACTATTAATTACACATGGAAAACTGTGCTGGCAGGAACTATGTGTCTCAATCACCATTGTATGCCAAATACGTGGGGTGGGGTGGGTTTTAAAACAAACCTCAGTGAGGTCTTGTTCAACTCCCTTTACAAATCTAGAATTGAAAACAGAGGACAGGGTAGGATCTAGAACTGTTGTATTTATGATGTGTGAACCAACGCCACCCACTTCATACAACATAGCCTGCTCTTAGAAATGATAACATTTGTGAATATCTGTGGCGTGTTTCTTTTATTGTTAATAAAAATAATAAATTGAGTTTATTGGTTCATTTTAGTGACGCACTATGATCACTTTCATTCTTGAGAATTTGTACCTGTACATGTTATATCTGGATTCTTACTTTACCTCATTCCCTTGCCCTCCTTATGACTCATCCCTTATAGACATAAGCTTTGTTTGCATTTCTTCCTTTTTACTCAAATGTTTTTCTTTCTCTTCTTTGTTTTCCCTGCCCTCCTTTCCAGTTCCCTTTCCCCTTTGAATACATTTGCCTACTCACAATACTTTTTGTTCATTTTGTATCTCAATGACCCCTTCAATTTCTCACCCTGGAGAAAGATAATGTAATTTTGTACACACTAGCATTCTTCTGTGTTTACACATGTAAGACACACATGACTTCAATCATTCTTCATATTCACGATTGTTCCACTTTCCTATTTCATGAAAATTAGCCAGGCAAAAATAACAGGAGCATCACTGTCAGGAAACACAGTTTATGAGAAAGAAAAACAGTAGATGGAGCCGTACATGTTTTACATGGTTCAAACATGTTGATAATAGAATAGGATAGAAGTAGATGTGAGGTGTGTGTAGACCTAAAAATATACTACTTAGACAATAATGTGAGAGAAATGGGATTTGAAAAGTGAAACTCCTTGAAAACAATCTAGGAAGAATGTCAGGCTGCAAGACAGCTGTTCATTTACATCATTTTCAACTCTTACCACAAGCATGTCACTGAGAAGTGAAACTGGAAGTATTTCTGCAGGAACCTTGGATTTGTAGTCACACTCTCTCTCCACCACTTGAAAACATCTTTCTTAAGAAAATATAAATAAATAGTAGCTTTTTGTTTTTAATCAAAGATACACACCTGGTCTTTGTTACTTAATTCAGGAATATTCTCCACAAAATATCATTTAACACTGTAATGCATGAAATATAGAGACCCTATGGCCAAAATGTACTGGTTTGTTAAACATCAGTTCATTTAAATCTTTTAATAAATAGCTCTGAGCAAGGATGAAATTTGCATTCCTGAATTTAAAAAAAACCGAAATGTACCTTTCTCAAGTACTTTTAAACATTTGTGTTGCATTTTGCCTCATTTAGGTTTATTGTTTTTGAGTCAATGTTAAAAAATAAGTGGCTCTTTGGATTCCCAGAATGCTTTCAATTTTTCTCTTGAGCCAATAAGCCTGGCAAACTTGATTTGTTACAGACCTTGCAAGGAAACATCTGTTCTCCTTCAGTTGTGGGGCAAATGGTACATTAACTTCCTGTCTTTTGTTGTGAATAATTAAGAATGAGTCTTAAAGATATTCCTTTTTTCTATCTTGAAAAACAGGTGCTACTTTGTGTTAACATTCTAAAACCTCTGCTTTTGTTCCACTAGTGGTTTTTATACCTCAAAACTAATCAGAGCTTCTGTATTCCTGAGTTTTTTATTTGAACTAAAATTTGTGTTCGTAGCCAGATCAGAGCAGAATAACACTTTGATTGTGGCACAGAGTGTTGTCAAAGTTAAAAACTAAACACATCATGGAAGCCATCTTAATTATGTAGACCATTCAGGAAAGTCAATAGTTATTATGGGTGAGAGGTAACTAGAAGTCAACATTAGAAGGTGATAGGTCAAGACAGGGAATGAAGAAGTCATGCCCAAAGACTTGAAATTTTGGTCCTATAGTCCAAGGGAGCTGTTCACAACCAAATGTACCAAATACTTGTTTTTGGAGACATCTGACATCCTGGAGATATTCAGAAAATATTTGAGAATTTTCACCCACAGAATCATTTTTGGTTGATTTTCTGCTTCAAATTAATATAGGGGATGATAAAATGATCTTCAGTCTCCCTTTATTACAGAGCTAACCCTCTTGAGAAGTGGATGAATTAATTTGTTCTAAATGGTCTTGTCATCAGTGTAGCTCCACCTTTCCTTTCGAAGAATCTCTTGTCTACAAGAAAATCAAAGTAACTTTCAAAAATGGATAATGACACATTCCTGCTTGAAATTCTAATGACTTCCTCCTTATACTCAGTGTAGAACCAGGGTTCCCAAGTCCCTGATCTGCTTCCAAATTCTCCAGTCTCATTTCTTCCTACTTCTTTATTTCTTTGTGCCAGTCAGAAGTAAGGGTCCAGGCTCTTTGTGCCATATTAGCCTCTAGTACTTACTCCTTGAGCGTTTGGGAGACTCCCATCTTCCTTGCCTGTATAACCTCAAGTCACTCACTAGGTCTAGTTTGGAAGCTGCATTCCACTAAGAACACTTCCATGACTTTTCCAATTTGAATTAAGTCTTTCCTTGCATATAATTTCACAGCATCCTGTGTATCCACTATGGTTGCATGCCTTACATTTGATTTTAATTACTTACAAATTTGTTTCTTCTAGTATCTTGATAATTTAATGAAAAAATGCTTTACATTATCTATTTCTTTATAGAATGCAGTCCTGCAATCAGGACACAATAATAACCAAAATATTTGATAAATAAATGAAGGATAGGGTGAATTCGCAAATGAAACAAAATAAATTAATCCCTCTGGGCGCTTTTCATCTTTTGCTGAGTGATAGTTCATATTAACCAGGCTTGTCTAGAAATCCGCTGAGATATCCTTCATTTTTTAATTGAATTCTTTATTGGTACATTTTATATACAGCTCACAATCACACTCAACATTGGGCAGTTCTACCAGTATATGACAGGTGTTAATTCTCATTTTTACTCATATCCTTATGTAATCTGGCCTGGTTCAGTTACGATGCCGTCTCCGTAAATCCCACGGCCTTGCCGAGTTTATATGGCAACCGGGGCTCCATGTGGTTGGTAAGGTTCTGTATTAATTCTCTCATATCACGGAGGTTACCGGCATTCATACAGGGCGCGTTGGGATGTGATTGGATAGAGGGCAGACGCAGTGCTTACAGCGGGATATAATAGATTTGCGTCACCTGCGTCACCTAGGTCAACTGCGTCTGTGCGTTGCTATGAGTTCTTAAAGGGGCACTACCTCTTTTTCGTCGGCCAGGAGAGAGATTTAGAAGGATTTGGCTACATCCCTATCTACCCACAACTTCCCACCCCTTATATACATGCTATTTCTTTTTCTTTCCAAATCATATTTATTCTTTAACCTTATTGCATTCCCCACCACACTCCCTTTGAATATTTCCTATTTTACAAAATCTATCATACATTCTGGAACTCATTTACATCTACAGGTTCTCATACCAGAGAAAAGATATGGTATTTATATATCTGCGATCTACTAATTTCACTTACTAGTGTGTCCTCAAGGTGTACCCATTCGCACTTAAATGAATGAAACTTGTCATTCTTTATGGGAGAGCAATACTCCATTTTATTAACACACACACACACACACACACACATCTTCTTTATCCATTCTCCAGTTGATGGGCATCTGGATTGTTTCCAAGATTGGGCTATCACAAACTGAGCTGCTGTGAACATGGGTGTACATATGACTTTACAATATGGTTCTTTTAATTTCTTAGGGTATATTCCTAGCAGGGGAATAGCAAGGTCAAATGGGACCTCTAATCCTAGTTTTCTGGGGACTCTCTACACAGATCTCCACAATGGTTGTACAAGTCTACAATCCTACCAACAGTGGACAAGGGTTCCTTTCTCCCTGCAGCCTCGCCAGCATTTATTGCTGGTTGATTTTGCAATAGTAGCCATTCTTTGTGGAGTGAGATGGAATCTCAGTGTTGTTTTCATTTGCAGCTCTCAAATGACCAGTGATGTTGAACATTTCTTCATATATTTCATAGCTGCTTTACTTGTGCCTCTGAGAAGTGTTTGTTCATTTCCAATGCCCATTTTTGAATTGGGTCTTTAAACTTTGGGGGACTGGTTTACTTAAGTTCTTTATACATTCTAGATAGTAGCCTTTTGTCTGACAAAGAGCTAGTAAAGATTTTTTCCCATGTTGTTGGTTTTCTTTTAGAAGTGCCAGTTTTTTTTTTTTTTTTTTTTTTTCTGTGCAGAAGCTGGAAATCACCACAGATCCATTGGAAATCCAAAGGAAATATTCTTTTTTAAGTCTTCATGAAACTTGCCTCCCTGACTCTTTGTCTCCTGGAGCAAGAGAAAGGGATTTGATGTTATGAAACTACTGCTTATGTCTTCAGTATGGTCAGTTTACAAAAGAGCTTAACAACACACATGAGCCTGAAAAATGTCACAGTTCACTCCGATAAGAATGTAGCAGTTTAGATTAGTTATTATGAGTATGACAGTCACGTCAAAGGAGCCTAATGATAGGATCAGAAAAAAGAAAATTGAAAATACGTAGCCCATCTTTAAATGCTAACAGCTGGTTAAGATTAAAAATGCAGAAAAAACTAAAAAAGGATAAAAACTACAATAAAAAAGAAGATGAGCACCTTTCTACCCAGAAAAAAGATATGTTAAATTAGTTGACAGCCTCTCTCTAGCCTCTTTGTTAAACTTTGAAAAACTTAAAAATTCTGTGTAATTAATTTCCTTTAAACTCAGTTTTTCATAAATTAGCTAAATAACTAATTACTTTTAAACTCTAAATGGACAAAGCATCCTGTTTAAAAGAAGATCCCTATGTATAAAGCCAAAAGAAGATACATTAAACTTCTCTTCAAAACCCACTTTTGGGTATCACCTTAGAGCTTTTTTTCCTATTATTATTTCCAGTAAATATTCCCTTACAACTTTCCTTTTGTCCTAAAATTTACTCTTTAGTTTTGAGAGGTAAAATCCTTGGATTTGTATGTCGAGTGTTCCAGGACTGGAATTACCACCGTGATAACAGTGACCCTGAAATCCTCGGAAATGAGACTGCTAAGAACTAAAAGAGCAGAGTGTTTATATTTTTTCCATTTTTTCTCCATTTAACTGTGATTTATTTGAGATGTAGAGATTTGTGATTTTTTAAAAATTGATAGCCTTATGCACCATCCTCCCCCCAAGAAATGTTTAGGCACTGTCAGAAATGGCGGGGGGGGCAGCTGAAGAGATTTTTTTTTTGGTGAAATCCCCAGCATAAAGAAAGCAGGAGGAGACAATACCAGCGATAGGGCCAAGAAAGAGCGGTATGTATTTATTCCTCACATTTTACATAGCTGCTACACAGCTATATATCATTATGTATTTACACAGCCAAATAACACATACATGGTAAGTCATACTTACATAACTCTGTCCCCTTGTGCACATAGTGGGGTCATGTCCTCCTCAGTTGTCTTGGGCTTGAATCAACCTGAAGTGGTTCTCCAAAAACACTCAAAATGAAAGTCTAAGATGCAAGTTTAAGATAAGAGACAAGGATGATAAATGGATGTGGGGATGCATTAGAGGGCACAGGAATGCAATGACCTGAGGATTGTATGTTGAATATCCCATGGAAACTATTATCAAATATTTCATTACAAGCTGTTCTGGAGTTAGGGTTGATTTTCCATCTCTGGTACCTAAAAGATTCTGACTACTATGTGGAACTCTAAGTAGCAGGACACATGACTTTCTGTGTTTCAAGTAACATGTTTTTATTAAGACACTCAAATTCAGAGGAAA
>PVIC010008146.1:0-48984 GCA_004025085.1 Thryonomys swinderianus
AAACACTAACCCATGTTTCCAAGGCTTAAAAGAAATCAAAGCAAACCTAATAGAAGGCAGGCATAATTGTTTTCTTTTCATATGACTAATAAAGATGTGAAAAACCATGCTTCAGTTTTACATTTAAACAGTAATTTTCATAATTACATTTGGGTCAGAAAATGGAATGCTGTGTTTCTTCTCCATAGTTGTGAAATGAAAACTAAACTTTTATGTATTCTTTGGTCTGTATCATGTGACCATGGTGGACCTAATGAGAATCAGGCAGTGAACCAAAAGGAAGCTTCACTTTTTGAGGATTTGTGGAGAATTGCATTTGTCTTGAGGTCAGACTTTTATCTCTCAGTTTGTGGCCGTGTGGTGAATCAAGATGAAAAAGTAGAAGATTAAATGGATATAAGTAGATAAGACAGAATTTGGCGATAGAATACAGGTCAGCATTTTGGCACACCGTGGTTTTGGAAAGTTTTCTCCCAGTCTGAGCTGATATTGTTGCTACTAAAACCCGATTATACTCTGAGTGTTGAGCTGCAGACTTTTTATGTAATACTTTTTATGTATTTCTCACTGAAGTAAAAGGGTTATGTTAAGTGTACGTTACTTTTCAACAGCTCTTTTTAAAGAATCTGATTATCTTAGAAATATGAAGAGAGCCATGAAATATCAGCTCACTTAGATGCTCTAAGTTGTTTATAGTGTGTAAAGGACACTGCCTGAGGAGGGGGAGATCTGGATATGGATTTTAGCTAATTTTGCTGTACTAAATCTTGCTAAGTAGATACCTATGCTTAGATGTTTTGTGCAATGTCCAATATCTTAGTTACTTTATATGTGAAAGGGAGATAATAAAATCTGTACTACCTCTCTGATAAGATTGTTTTAAAAATTAAATGACATTAGCTAGTGTCTTGAAAACATGTTGAAAAGTTCAAGTGGAGTAGAAAAGGTTGATTGTCAACATTAATGTTATTTATAGTGTCTACCTCATGCAGAGTACAGCATTTAGAAGTTTCAAAGAATTATGTCAGATATTACTTCAGGCATAAACAAGATTGAAGTCCTAGAATAAAATCTTTTCAAATTCAGGAAGTTTGGTAAAAGTGAAACAAATACATAAATTGTCTCATCATTCTCTTTTTGCCATTGGTATTTACTGGTAGACCAACAGGTGTTTGGTCTTTATTCAAAGCATAATATGTCTTGTGCACAAACTTATATGTATGCACACACTCATACAGACACAACTTGTGGTGCTGGATTTCTAGTAACTGTTAGAGTTAAGCAATAGATACATTATATACATGGATACTGTTAGAAACAGAGTTCTATGGAAAAGATTGACCTCTTGCTGGAGAAATATACCATTTCCTTAAACCTCTCTTTTATTCAGATTTCCTATACTACTGTGAAATGAGCCACCCCCAAATTTAGAAGTGTAAAACAATAAGCATTGTACTGGTTTTGATTCTGTGAGTCAGGAATTTTGGGAGGGTTCACTGAGGATATATATTTCCATTTCACACAGTGTTGACTAAGTACCTCTGAGTCCAAGATGGCCTCCTACCCTGTCTGTATTTGGTGCTGGCTGTGGGTAGAGCCTTTCCAGTCCCCTTTACATGGCTTCTCTTTCCAGAAGAACAGGAGTATATAAGATAGATATATCTAAGTTTTGAGAGGACAAAGGGCAAGTTACAACATCTCTCAATGCCAATACCTACAAACCAACAGCAGTTACCTCCTTGTGACTTGCTATAAGAAAAAAAATAAGCTCCTCAATGTTTAAACTCCTACATGAATAAACTATATTTGTGGTGTATTCTGTTATGGAGCTTGGTAAATCCTTTGTGTTACAACCTTGAAGTGTGACTTATCTCATTTCTCTCTTTGTTATTCAGCCCCAAGCCCCAGGCCCCAAGCTCCAAGTAAGGCAGTCAGAAATACCACCGTCTAGGACAGGTGGGCATTTCACCATTTTGTTTGCTTTGTTTTCAGTTAACCCTTTGTTAATAGGAAAAGTTAATTATACAGAACATCTCCATTTCTCTGAAAATTAAAATTCTTCCATGTGAATTTGGTGAGAAGGAACTGCCCTGTGAATTTCAAAGAGGATGCTGCAGAGACAGAAATGGTATAGGATACAAAATTAGGTGGTAGCAACAAGCATTAATATTCATGACAACCCTCAAAATAATAAAAAAAAGCACTTAAAGGGAACTAGAGAGAGCTAAACTAATGGCTTATTTTCATAAACATTTACCTCAATTAATAGTTGTAGAGAATTAATCTGGCATCAGTGTGATTATAATATTCTAATCATACAATTTTCCTCAAATGTCATGGATGAGAACAGGAATAAACCATACCTTCTTGCTCAAATGCTTGTTAGTTAAATCACATCTTAGTTGGATTGGGAGAAATCTGATAGACTGAAAAGAAACAGATGCATGTATTGAAAATCAAAAAGGCAGAAATCAACTACTTCACTATCGCTTGCTCTCACTAACCCTCTTCCTAAGGAAGCTGAACTTGGAAGCAGATGCTAGTTAGTTGTTAGAAAATTGATCCAAGGACATGAGAAATTGAAAAAGCAACACAACAACAACAGATCATAGGAAGATGGCTATTATTTCTGTCTTTGTGACAAAGCACCTCCTTCCTACAGCCTGGTACTCTGAAGATAATCAGCTTAACAGAAACTTTACAGTAAGACACAGTCCAAAGCCAATAACAAAAGCATATCTTTACTCTGGTATGAGAAACTGAAGATATAAGTGAGTTCTGGAGTGTATGACAGATACTGTAAAATGGAAAATATTCAAAGATTAAAGGGGTCAGGGATATATAACATGGGGAAAATATGATGGCAAAATAAAAAGTAAACAATGTTTATGTATATTGGGGCAGGGGTTATAGGGTGGGCAGGGGAAGGGAAAAATGAGAATTAAGTCATGTCATATACTGGTACAGATTTTTATCATTGATTGTGATCATGATGTGTATACAAAATGTACCAATAAAATCAATTAATTAAGGAAAAGCAGTCCAGAGAGGGACTCAGACCTTGAACTTTACCCTTTTCTTTCTCTTCCTGGCTTTCTTTCTCTTCATTTTTTCTGAGGCTAGCCACTTTTATTTATTTTTATATATATATATTTTTTTTTGAGACAGGGTCTTGCTTTGTAGTTCAGGTTGGCCCTGAGCTCACTATGTAGCCCAGGGAAACCTCGAACTCAGCAATCCTCCTGTCTCTGCCACCCGAGTGCTGGGATTACAGGCATGAGCCACTGTGCCCGGCACTGTGGTATGTGCTATTGATGCCTGGTGGGCATGAGTCATCACTCCCAGCATTGTATGTGGTTACTGGGGATCAAACTCAGGACCTTGCACTTGCGAGGCAGGTGCCGGAACCACTGAGCTAAGTCTCTGGCCTAAGGTTAGCCACTTTTAATATTTTCCTCCACATAGACGTAAGAGCTCAGTGTGCTTAAACTAGCCTACATACCCATGAATTTCCACACACAACTCTCATTATTCCATGCCTGTGTAATAAACTTAAAACCACAATCATCTACCCTAGAAAAGACAATTGGATCAGAAAGAAAAAAATCAATGCTGTGAACATTGTTGAAAGAAAACATTTTCTGTAGAGTAGTTGTACTTTGAGAAAATAATGTATACTTACAGTGCCCTAATAAATTCAGTTTAAAAAAATAAAACAAATTAAAGTCATCATCGCCATATGGATAAGCAGGATTCTATTTTCTGGGTCTTCTTGGCTTCCTGATTGTTGAAATACCTTAGTGTTCTAGAGGTTTCTAATGTACACTCTGCCTGTTATTATTTCCTTGGCTGAAAGAATTCTTGGTATATAGCTTTATTTATTTAGTTTTTGGTACCAAGAATCGAATTTGGGACCTTGAATTTGTGAGGCAGGGGCTGCAGCTAAATCCCTAGACCTGTTGTGTAGCTTTAAATGTCTATCTATGTGCTAATAAGGTCTAAATTCATATCTCCAAGGGAAATTTCTCTCATAAATACCAAACTCATATATCCAAGTGCCACTTGACATCTTTTAAATGTTGATAGGCATTTAAACTTAACATATTTCAAGATCATTTGATGAACAATCCTTTCCTAGCATGCAATACACACACACACACACACACACACACACACACACCCCTGTCTCTTGAAAGCCATTCCATATCAGTAAAAGGTTCCTCCAGTCTCCATCTTTTTTGTTATTCACAACTGATATCTATGTTTCTTGAATTTCTCTTTCAATCATCTACAAATTGATTTTATTAGTGTATACATGCAATTAAATCTCTGAAATACATTCAAATCCATCTTCTCCACTTTCTTACTATTAAGACCATATTCCCAGCCCCAAGCCACCACTATAAATGCATTATTCTATCTTTGCTCTTTCCTAACTTCCTATCTTTCCTGTTTCCTTTGTTGTCGACAATGGGCTCCATTTTCAAGGCCAAAAGGATCTTTCAAAAGGTAGATCTGATCGTGCCATTGGCTGCATCAAACCACTGACGTCCTTCCCCTGCCCATAGAGTGAAGTCTTGCCGCACAGAGCCCTGCTTGAACTAGCCTGGCTTCCTTTGCCTAGGTCACTGCACTGCTCCTGGACCTGCATGTGGCCATCTCCATGGTCACTGCATTCTCCTGTTCTTCACATGTATGTAGTTTCATTTCTGCCTTAGGTTATTTGTATCTTCTGTCGCCTTTACCCGGAGTTCTTTGCTTCCAGTCCTTTCACGGGTGGATTCTTCTTGCTGCTTGGCTATTTTGGATGGTGCCCCTGAGAGAGTCCCTTCCACATCGTCTACTGTGTCTTTCTCTTCCGTTTCCACCGCAGCATCTCTCCCCGCAGGCGTTTCCACCATCTCTGCTGGTGGAATATAAGTGCTTTCAGGAGAGTAGACCCTGTCTTCTTCCCCGCTGAATCATGAACGCTGTGAACATTGTGTGGCATATACTGCTTTCTCAACCAGTATTTTTTAATATAAATCTTCATCTAAAAGACATTCAATGTCTATTTCTTAGAAGAATTCATTAATATATGAGTGATTTGTGACATTTGGTGGTGCTGCACTTGGAAGCATCTCTTCTCATGTTCCCAAGCCAGAGGAGTTGAATTCTGTTTTGGGGCTACATTTTTTTTCTCTTTAACTGTGCAACATATTTTTCCTACTTCTTAACAGTGGCCTTTAAGTATTTGCCATTGCAAAAATAAAGTGCAATTTTGTTTATTTTATTTTTTTAATTTGTGGCAATAAACCACCATGATTCCTTTTTGTAAATATCTATGTTTGGAAAATTTAATACGAATTCAGTTTAGAGCGGTAGGATGCCTCAAGCCACAGCCAAGGCTGAACTCAAAATCTGAATAACTTGGTATTTTGTTTGTCTTCAAAGAATACTTCCTTCACACTGTAAGTAACTTGGCTTATCTTGTACAACAAAGTGAAAAAGGATAAACAAATCTGTGTGAGACTGAAAATACTACAGATTCTGATTTGCTTGTATAACTAAGCAATCTTGACATTTTATCTATTTAAAAACCAACGGCTGAGCTAGGCACAGTGACAGAGGCCAGATGTCTCAGCACTTGGAGGATGAGGTAGGAAGACACAAACTCCAAAGCTAGTCTGATTTAAAACCGGCTTGTGTTATGCATTGAGACCCTATCTCAAAACAAATATCAAGAATTTGTATTTATCTTAAAAACCAGAAATGGGGCATATTCACAAATATCATCTGTATGCATCCACATGTTTAAGAAATATCACTTAGACTTCTTTTATTTTTTCTCCCAATATTATAAACCACTTATCAGAAATCATGAGGATTCTTTAGTTAGACTAGACTGACCTTTTCAGAGAAGAGTACTGACAAAAGAAATGTCAAAATATTTTAAATTCTATCTAGAAATGATTAACATTGTAAATGTCCTAGGTATTCCTTCTCAAAATTGCCATAATTTGGGCTGGAGATCTAGCTCAGTGGTTCCGGTGCCTGCCTCGCAAACACAAGGTCCTGAGTTCCATCCCGGTAACCACATACAATGCTGGACGTGGTGACTCACGCCCACCAGCGATCAATACCACATACCACAGTGCCGGGCGTGGTGACTCACGCCTGTCATCGCAGCACTCGGGAGGCAGAGGCAGGAGGATTGCTGAGTTCGCAGCGGCTTGCCTGGGCTACATAGTGAGCTCAGGGCCAGCCTGAACTATAAAGCGAGACCCTGTCTCAAAAAAAAATTGCCATAATTTGTTGGAGAACAGTATGTATTCTTATCACAGACAGTAACTCTTATGGTTTAGATTAACAATATCTCCCCAAATTTCTCACATGTTTAGAGGTGAGGCTTTAGGAAGGTGATTGGATCATGAGGAACCTGTAACCATCCTCTGTTAATTCATAGCTACAGGTGCTGTTAGGAGGCTAAGTCTGTTTGGAAGAGTTGAGTTGCCAGGATAGATACGTCCTTAGAAGGGAGAACTCCTCTTTCTCCATCTCTTGGCCACCATTGGTTGAGTAGCTTTCTTCTACCACGTCTTTCTAACATGCCATGTCTGCCCGTTGGCCAGCCAACCACAGACTGAGACCATGTGCCAAGTAAATATCTCCTCCTTTAAGCTGAAAGTGTCAGGTAATTCTTTTTTTTCCTCTAGGGAAAGTGACTAATAGGATGATATTATGGCAAGAGACTAGAACAAAGGATCTTCATGTTCTGAGTTCTAAACTATCCCTACTACTAAGTAATCTTTTCCCTTTAGAGATAATCTACAATTTGGGGGTGTTAGACTTCCGAACTTTTTCTTCAGAAGACTTATGAAAGAAACTATATGCATTGCAATAAGAAAAGTTTTCAATACTAAATAGCCACAGAAATGCTGTGTATCTATTTCATAATCTTGAATTTACTAGGAATAGTATCATCTTAAAGCTCTAAGTATCATTAAAATTTACTTAAAATACACATCATTTCCCTAGTATTTTTCTGCTCACAGAGCTTACAGTTCTTTTTTTCTCAACTCTAATTTTGCTCAGAATACCTATTGTTTTGTAAATCACATGTTGTGCAATAACCCAGAAAATAGAACAAAGAATAAAGAACAACTTAGTAGTTAATATATCTGATTTCAAAGAATTTTATCAACATGTTTTAAACTTGAGGAGAAAGAAGTCTCGACACCTGATTACCATGCTTCTTTCACAGATAAGGACAGGAAAGCCAAGGTCACCGAGCTGCTTCAAAACAAGCAGAAACAAGGCTGGAATCCAGTACTTCTGAGCTTGGACTTTTTTCTATTGTGCAATTACTTTGGGATCCTGTGATTTTTCTTCCTCCTATTACACAGGGTTTGAAGTGAGTAGACCATTATGTGTGGTTAAGAGATGGGTTTCAGAGACATTTGTTGTAATGAGATTTGAGTCATTGCCTATTGTGCAGCAATTTTCAAAATAGCCCATAGTAAAAGAACAGAAGTTCAACTTGTACACAGGAGAATAACAATTAACAGAAGATTCAAAGCACTGGGTCTCTAGGGATCTATGAAGGTAGTCTGGGAAAAGGAAGGAACCATCCACACCAATTCCACACTTTCATTTACATGTGACTGGAAGAATGGAGTCGTTGGCTACAAGGGGCCCGTGGTGTGGGGAAGAAACGCTCATTCTATGAAGGGAGAAGAGAGAACCCAGGAGCAGGATGTGTCTGTAGAGAAGAGTACTGGATGAGAGTTCTCTAAAGGGCAAATCATCAACACCGGACTACAGATTGTACATGAGGAACGGCATGAAAGGGATTTAAAAGTCATGGTAATGACAAGGGAAGGGTATATGGCTTATCATAGGGATGGAGGTTGCTAAAGACCTCTGGAACAGACATTCCCATGAGCTGTAGATAGCAAACTGCTAAAAATAAACATAAGAATGTAGTCCAGAAAGAGCATAGCAGGTAATTGGGTTTTATTCTGACAATGAAAAAATGCCACTTAAATTTCAATGTTGAATGACACAGTGTAGAGTGTGTCCTATTTTTAGTGATTCTTATTACAAAATACTTGAACACCTAAGGGTCATTTTCCAATAAATCATTCCATATTCCTATCTCTATTTCCCCAATTTCTATTCTATTTCCCCTATGTCTATTTGGCCCATTGCTTTGAATAATATTGAGGATAAATACATGACATTTTTCTGCATTCTTCTCTCTGATAGTATGTGGGAGAGAATCTTCTAATCTCAGAACTAAAATTTCCAATCCTGTGAAGTTTATTTCATGAACGCTATACACCAGCTTTAATGATGTTAATTTACTGATCTGGCTTCTGTTCATCTAGATATTTTAAGTGAAGAGATAAAACTAGAAAGCAACCTTTTGTAAGTAACACAATAACAAAATCATACAGTATTCTGATAATGGACAAGCACAATATATTTCTTGTAAGTTCTAGATGTTTTTTTTCCCTGTAGCTAGGAAGAACTTTTTGAACTTCTTAAAAGAGTGTTACAAATTTTCTTTATGATTAATTTGTTACAAAGCATATAAAGCTACTCATTAACCTATCCACAATAAATAAAAACACTTTACCTCTTCTGTGTCAGCCAGTTGCTTTGGAGTAAAGCAACTTGTTGAAATTTTCTTGAGAGCATTGTGAAATAGTCTCAGACTCCTTTTTGTAGTTGTTTTCTCAATTTGAAGACTTATTCCATGACCAGGATTTCATGTTCCTAATAGCACCGAAATGATAGAGAAGATTCACACAATTTACAAAATTTTTGACTTAGTTTTAAAATATACTTAAAGAAAAGTGACCCATTGCTAATTTTAGAAGATAATAAAATGTAGTATCAAACTTCTGTCAGGGCAATATTCGTCTCTTTCCTTCAGTGTAGCAGCAACTCTTTGAAGAGCTCCCATTTTGGAGATATTATAGATGTTTTCAGTGAAATGAAAGAATGTACGTTATTTTATTTATAAGCAATTCAAATTCTTCCCTGGAAGAATTTATACTGTTACATAAAAGAACTAAAAAGCTTCCATATGCCTGTTCAATCTCCTACATCCTTTAACTCACTGTCCCTGAAATCCTCTCTTCTCCCACCAGACCTCCAAACAAATATGTCCTTCATTTCTTCAAATATATTCTTTGAAGTTCAGCTCTTTTCTTTCTGTGTGAAAGTAAGTTAACTGTACTAGTTTCCTAAACTCTTAATATTTTTCACTGCGATATTAAAATGTACAAATATTTAATTTGTCTTAGTATGAACATTGCATGGGAATTAGAACAAACAGGTACATATTCATGATGTAAAATCCTGTGATGTATTGCTGGCATTGTGGAGCCAAGTGTTCTTTAAGAAGTGTGCACCAGCCGGGCCTGGTGGCTCACGCCTGTAATCCCAGCACTCGGGAGGCAGAGACAGGAGGATTGCTGAGTTCGAGACTTGCCTGGGCTACATAGTGAGCTCAGAGCCAGCCTGAACTACAAAGCGAGACCCTGTCTCAAAAAAAAAAAAAAAAGTGTGCACCGATCAGAGGTATTTATTACAGCATTTTTCAACATATTCAGCCAGGAATATTTACCACTAGTGAAACTGCAAATGGTTGGGGCCCACCTGAATCTAAATACAGCCATTGCCGGCAAGGGGTGGGCCCTAGAATCTACTTTTCAAATAAATCAGCTTAAACTGCTTCTTACATTAAAACACTTGAAAATCACTGGTTGATAGCCTGCTCCTAAAGCAAGGCTTGTATTACAACCTGCACGTCTTTCCTGACATTCAGAATCTGGTTACAGAAGGTTTTGCGGGAGTCTGGTATTCATTCACCCACTTCCATATCACCAGACTGGCATGTGCTTGTTGGTGTTCTTGCCTCTCAAAAGCCCAGGAGCTGGGGAGACTCACTCATCACCAAGTACGCTCATGTCTAGCTTCTTGGGATTCTTGTGTCTACCATGTCCGCTCCATCCCCGCCTTCGACAAGTCATAATAGCTTTTCATCTGCAAAGTGATGAAACCCTGCAAAATATATCACTTCCCTTTTAAGCCCCACAAATGGCACAAGAAGTGGGGATGGGGGGGGGTGTTGCTCTGCCACGTGTGTGGGAGAAAAGTCTTTCGGTTACTATTTCCACAAAACCAAAAAAATAAAAAAACAGTGATACATTCTGGGTTTTTTTTTTGTCACTAATGAACAATCTTAGTAAGAACTGTACTTCCCGGCCCCCTGGACACCTTCTGGGTCTCTCGGTATTTTGTACGGATTAATACATCTTCCCATGTTCCTTTAGAGTTACTTACTTACTTACTCACATCTCTAAAGCTTGAGCTCTTTAAATATTTCTACTTCCCGGAGTCAGCAGTGACTCCCTTTGAAATGTAGAAGCTTAATGAATATCAATTTTGAATATTGGAATAAGTTGATCATAACATTAGAGGCAAAGAGTAAATCAAAGTGAAAGACTCCTACTGTGCCTCTGCACACTGGCTCCGGCCAAACTCTCAGGAAATCATGAGAAAGCGGTTTTACAAGTACAATAATACGTCCCTTGGAGCCACAGGGAGGTATCATTAGTAGATTAGGAAGTTTAAAGAACAATTGAATGGAAGAAATCAAATAGGTTTGACGACATGAATAAACTATTTCCATAACACAGCCTGTCAACATCTGAACGTGGAGTATCCAGCTCAGAATGAAGAAATACACCACTCATACAGTCCACGTGCCACATTATGACATTTCTATCAATGTGAACCACTTATATAGCTGTAGTCCCAGGAAACTATAATGTGATAAAAAGTTACTTCTGGGTTTTGAGGTCACAGCAGTAGTATTGTCACATCACATCATGTTATTCATGTTTGTGGTGATGCTGGTATAAACAACTCTACTAATTTCCCAGGTGTACAACAGAATAGCAAGCACTATTACTATATAATACTTCATCATTCATATAAACAATTATGTTGCCAGCTTACATTTTGGTATACTTTTAAGCATTATGTTAGAATGCATTCTGTCTTTCTCTGTCTCTGTCTCTGTCTCTGTCTCTGTCTCTCTCTCTCTCTCTCTCCCTCTCTCTCACTGTCTCTCTCTCTCTCTCTCTCAGCTCCTCAGCTCCTTGGAAGCAGGTTTTTCAGAAGGAACCATGATAAAGGCTTGTGCTCACAGGGGATAGGAGCTGTCAGGGCAGTGCTGCCCCAAACACTTGCTAGAGGGCCAGTATGTGCACTACAGATCCGAGCCCCTGACCCTGTGTAGGTGTGGGTCAATGCATGTGTTTTGATTTTAGTTTTTAATGAAAAGATTTAAGATGTAAACAAAATCATTACAAACAGAGACAAAATCAGAGTATATGAATAAGTAGAGTATATATTAATAAATTAGAGTATATATATACTAATATATATATTAATATATATTAATAAATTAGAGTATATATGAATCATTTTTGATACAACCCTAAAGTGTATGTTTTTAGGTTCAAAATTAAAAATTTAAAAGTTTATAAAGTAAAAAGTTTGTGGTAACATAAAGCAAACTCATTATGGAGGAAGAAAAAAATATTTTTTGAGACAGGGTCTCACTTTGTAGTTCAGGCTGGCCCTGAGCCCAGGCAAACCTCAAACTCACAACAATCCTCCTGCCTCTGCCTCCCGAGTGCTAGGATTATAGGCGTGAGCTCCCATGCCCGGCAAGAAATTAACTTTTGAAATATTTAGAATCACATAATTGTACAGTGTTTCTAAAGTCTCCAAGTGTGTATGGTACAATCTCAGCCTTCAGATTCAGCCATCTACTCTCTGTAGCTCTCCCAGAGCAACCTCAGGTCCTATAAACTCTATTCATAGCAAGTGTCCTAGATCTGTTACCATTCTTTTTATCATTTAAAATTGCATTTGTAGTTTACCATTTATACATTTAGACATATTGTGACACACAAATACTTACAGTGTTACAGCCATGCCCTGACTTCTTTTGGGTGAGGAATAATAGCCAAACAACATAGCCTGGGGGTTATAAAGCTGTAACATCCAGGTTTGTACAAACACACTATGAGTTCACCCACTGACAAACTGAGTCATGAATTTATAGCAATGTATCCCAACCCTTAACAGACAAGTGATGGTATTTAAGGAAAATAAACATCACAAAATAGAAAGACCAAACTCAATAGGAAAAATGTTAAAGGTCAATGGAATGCAGTTAGCATAGGAAACAAAAAAATGTAACTAGTGTCCTCAGATTAAAAAAGAAAAGCATATCTCACTCTATAAGTAATAAATTTTGTATGGAAAAGAAGAAAATAGAATAAAAAACCCACCATGATATAAATAAAAACTCAATGAGTGCATTCAACAGCAGAATGGAGACAGAGAATGAATTAATGATAGAGATATTGGAGAGTACATTATCTGGACTTTATTACCAAAGATGAAATGGATAAGAACTTTAAAAACTAGTTATAAGGAAGTTGAGGAGAACTGAATTTAAAATATTATTTTCAAAAAAATTACAAAAGAACAGAATGGCTGCAAAGTAAAATAAAATAAAACAACAAACCCTCAGAGTTGAATTAAAACATCAAATATTAAAAAAATTAGGGCTAAGTGCTTACTAAGATAAACAAAAACAAGCGAAAAATTCTATTTCTATGTACATTGTCTGGCAAAGTTTCACACATCAGAAATAAACTATGTCCATTGTTTCCAGGGGTAAACACATGATCACATAAATAAATTTTCTACTAAAGAAAGGACTAACAAAATCATATACATTATGCAGATAAAGAAAATTATAGAATATAGAAACCTATAGAACTATGGCCATTATTCATATGCAGCCTGTAAAGTTTAAATTCATTGGCATTAAATAAAAAGAACTATTCAATTTCACACTAATACTAGACTGTTTTAGGTTCTCAGTAGCAACATGAAGCTGTAGGCTACAGTATCAGACATGTGTGCAAATGCAAAACATTTTCATGACTACAAAATGTTCTGTGAGACAAGCTCTGCTATGGGGTGATATTCCAGCATTTCAGGGAATGACTTTTTAATGGTTAGAAGGCTTTACGAAGAAACTATAATTCACATGTGCCTACAATGCATTGTCACACTTGCTTATCACTCACAGATGCAATAAAATGCTTACTAGAAAACATGTAATGAAAATAAAATTAAAAAGATGATTTCAAGGAGAGTATTTTTGGTATAAATAAACTGCAAGCGAGCAAGTCAAACTGAATCATGTCCATATGATTACAGGGAAACCTTCATTTAAAAGAAGTGATCATTTGGAGATTTCTCAGAAAAAAAAAAAAAACCCTGAAAATAGAAATGCCATTTGACCTAGTTATTCCCTTTTTAGGTATTTTCTCAAAAGTGTTAAAATCATGTTACAGGGATACATGCATATTCTTGTTTAGAGCAGCACAATTTGTAATAGATATATCTTGGAAACAGCATGCATGCCCATCAATCAACAGATGAATGGATAAGAAAAATGTGGTATTTATGTACAATGGAGTACTTTCATAAGTAAATAAATGCAATTGAGAACATAACATTAAGTGAGATAAACCACATAAATACACACAACCACACACTATATATGTATGTATATGAACACCCATAAAAAGTAAAATGCAAGAGTGATAAAGAGCAAAATAGGAAATAGGAAAAGTTCAACTACTTCCTCACATTACCTATTAATTGTTTCAAAAATATTTTAATGTATATGCTAATTGGTTTCATTTATAATACTAATCTACTTTAGTTGGTTGAAAAGAAAACTTTGTGTTAGGATTTTTTGGTCTATGTCTTGTACTGTAAGTAACTATTTTTATGATAATACATGCTGTATTAACCATTAATATTTGCTGGTTATTTTGTTACAAAATTTTGTTTTAATTTTTCATAAAGTAAAAAATTGACCATATGTTAGATTGCAATTTGTGTTAGTTACTGTTCTCTTGTTGCTGAGACAAAATACTTGCAAAGCAAAGTTAAAGGGGAAAAAGTTTATTTAATTCACAGCTTGTAGAGGTTTCAGTCCGTAGCTGGCTGGCTCCAAAGCAGAGTGGCACGTGGCAGAGGAGAAACAATTCATGGTGTTCATATGGTAGCAAAAGTAACAAGTGATCTTAACAGCATCTTTCTGCCACTTTTAACTTATTCATGCTTCTCAGGGCACATAGCACTCACACAGATCTTAGTAGTCTCGTGCCTTCCTTCACCATGAATCAATCACACACTCAGGATTTACCTAGAAAAAAACATGGAGTTTTGAGAAGACTTCTAAACACATGCTATAATACAATAACAACAAATGCTAAGAAGATGGAATTTAAGAAGTTAATTTTATTATTATAGTACAATAAATTTGATTGCAGGGTAAAAGCTATTCACATGGAAATGAAATACCAGTCTTTGTATAAGTGTTAAATTTGAAAAGGTAGTATATTACAAACCTATGTGCTGTGGCCAAAGTGCTATTAAAGTAAGTTATTTTATTGGAAAGCACTAAATTATTGTCTTTGAAATCATTATTTTAAATATTCAACAAAAAGAAGAAAAAATTCTACTTCATAAAGAAATAATGTATAATGTAAAGGAAAAATTAGTGGAATTTAAAATAAAAATTTGATCAATACATGTGAAAACTATTTGAAAAGGGCTTAAAAGATGAGTAAAATGTAGAAAACACTGGTAGGAAAAGCAGACCTTGTAGACTGAAAGTTCAGAGATATATGTATAGCTATATATGAGTTTTTAAAAATAGAAAGAGCTGTTTTGGGTTCACAGCAAACCTGAGGACCATTCTGAGATCTCCTTGGCTTCCCCCACCCAGCCATTCCCATACCATCTGGTAATATAGGACAGCACTTCTTAAAACAGATCAACTTGTGTGGACACATCTGTACCACACCTACAGCCACAGTCCACATCTTGATTCTATAAATTCCATGGGGTTGTACAAATGTATGGTAATATTCATGTATCATACAAACCACTGCCTTATACACCTTTCTTCTCTGCCTTTTCGTCCCTGCCTTTCCACTGTCCTGGCAACCAGTGGTCCTTTTATTGACTACAATGTCACCTTTTCCAGAATGTCATATAGTTGGCATTCTATAGGGGGCTGCCCTTTCAGACTGCTTTTTTCACTGAGGAATATGCATTTAACTTCCCTCCATGTCTTTTCATGGCTTTTAACACTGAACAATAGCTCATTGTCTGGATGTCCCAAAGATATCGATTCACCCACTTAAAGAGATTTTAGTTGCCCCCAAGTGTAGCAATTATAAATAAACTATAAATACCTTTGTACAGGATTTTGACTAAATTTAAGGAGTGCGATACCCAGTCGTATAAGACTAGTATTTTCTTTTCGTCAGAGGTTGTCAAACTGTCTTCCAGTTGCAATGAATGAGTCCCTTGTACTGGCTTTCCTTATCAGCTTTGGTGCTCTTGGGGTTCTTGACCTCAGCCTTTGCAAGGTTTATAGTAAAATCTCATGGACTTAAATTGCAATTCTCAATGACATATGATATCCATCATCTTTTCATGTTTATTTGCTATCTATACGTCATCTGTATGCATTATTCAGATCTTTCTTCATTTTAAAGTTACATTGTCAATTTTCTTACAGTTGATTTAGAGAAGCTTTGTACATTTTTGAAGCTTTTGTTAGATATACCTTTTGGAAGTATTTTATTTTTCTAGTTGCTGGGTTGTTTTTACCTTTCCTTGAATTTTTTTTTTTTTTTACATCTGTTTTCATGGTTCTTAAAGCTGTAAGTTCACAACATCCTGCTTTCCTTCGTTTCTGATGAGCATCAGGTGTCCATTTTGTTCTGTAGAATGTATAATGTGTCTTCATTGTGACTACTTGTCTCTGTTTTTATTTTTGTTATTTTGAATTTTTCTGTTTCTAGGTATTATATTCTTTGCATTTATCCTACTTTGGGATGCATGAGATTCTTGGAACAAAAATTTAAGATCTTTTTGCAACTATTTCCTCCAATTTTTTTTCTTTTTTACATTTTCTCTTCTCTCTTCTTCAGGGAAGAATCTTACTTTGGGATTTCAATTACAACTATAAATTTATTTTAATACTTGACTTTATTTCATAAATCATGGAATTTTTTTCTTTTCATATTAGTTCCTTTGATTTTCTTTTCTTTCATCCTTTCTCTTTCTTTCCTTCTTTCTGTTTTCCCCACTGGTAGTGGGGATTGAATCTAAGACCTTCATTCTGACCTTTATCTCCAGCTCTTTTCTCCTTTTTATTTTGAGACAAAGTTTCACTAAGTCATGCTAATGATTCCCATCCTCCTGCCTTATCCTCCCAAACAGCAGGGTCATTATGCCCTGAGTATTGCTTTGCCTTTCAGTGCATTAACTGATTCCTCTATGAGTTCCAGTGTGCTATGACTCACCAATAAGTTTTCCATTTCCGTATTTTACTTTTAGTTCCAGATTATATTTGGTCAACAGCTTTTATTTGCTTTTATCTCCCTCTTTTAATTTGTTGGGGTAACTTTTTAAGTTCTTAAATGTACTTATAATAACTTCCAATTCTTTATTATTGTGTTGTTAATCATATTGATATTCCATTTCAAGACACTTGAAGCCATTATTATTTTCAGTTACTCTATATTTGCCTAGATAATTAACCTTGCAACTAGTAAAAAAAACGTAGTGGGTTGAATGCATAATGAAAATAACTTTTATATGTGAACAAATTCAAGTGAAAAATGTGTAAGACTTTAGATTCTTTTTTATTGAAATATGTTTATGATACATAATACATCCTCTATGGGGAATTGGTACATATACATCATATCTTGGTTTATTTTATTTCCCTTTCCCCCTTCCTTCTGATATAACTTATTGTGCATGAAGAATTTTAGGGATGCTGATTAAAATCTATTTTTCTTGAGTAAGATGTTTCACTGTATAAAGATGTATGTTCTTTTCAAATTAGTTTAATTCATAATTCTAATTAAAATCTTAATATGATTTTTTGTGTATAAAATTGGCTGACTGATTCTTAGGTTTGTCTAGAAAAGAAGTACACCAACAGAAACCCAGAAACAATGTTGACTAAGTATAGAAAGGAGATATTATACTAACAAAACAGTAGTCACAAAACCACATGGGCGGTGGTCTTGGTGTCCATACCTCTAATACCTACTCCAGATTAGCATCATATTTTACGTATATTATTACATTACTTTTAAAGCTAGAACTTGTGTCCATCATTTTCCCTTGGCATTTATGCTTAGCTCAGCTGCTAAAAGAATCCTGTTAAAAGGTAAAATCAGCTGAAGTTGAAGAATAAATACCGCTGGACAAAAAAGGTTAATAGTAGGAAAGATTTCTTGGGGGGATAGCCATAGCTGCTGAGAGACAGGAAGAGTCCTGGAAGTGGGTACCATGAGGGTCCTTTCTGAGGGGTAATTGATACAGCGAAGTCACAATGTCAGTTCAACAAGGGTCAAAGCATAACAAACCTGTGGAATTAAAAGTATAGCCACTTAGGTAATACTGATCCATTAGGGAAATGAGTCACCTGGAAAGAACAAAAGCACTTTTGAGAAATGATGGGTCTGAATGCTCTGGTCACCATTCAGGTGACTTATGCCCATCTGGACTTCCTGGGCCAGGTGGAGCTGATTACAGTATAATTCCAAGTTCCTGCTTATCTCTTAAGGAGGCATGTAGACCCGGCCATTGCATTATTATCTTGGGCCTGGCCCTCTCCAGATGTACCTCCAGCCATAATGCTAATGTCTTTATTTGTTTCTGTCGACTTCCTTGAGAACCCAGCCCCTTTCTACCTGTCTATTAATTTCTGTCTAATTTAGCTGCCTGGAATAAGGTGGTCCATCTAAATGTCTGAAATTCTCTCTCTTGCTGTACTTATTGACTGGGTAGTTTCTTCTGGTACAAGTTGAATGTTCTAATGGTTTGCAACATTGATATAGGACAAGGCCACTGGTACCATGCCTTTCAGTTTACATAATGGTTTCAATTTTGAGGTCCTCATTCTTTCCTTTACATTTGTGGAGTTTTGTAGTCTTCTTACAACTCCTGAACTCTATATTACAGGGGGAAGAGATTTGCTACTTCTAACTCTTCTTTCCTGGAAACACTCTTGCATTCCTTCAGCAAAAATTTTCCAAGATAATCTTTTATTTGTATCTACATACAAAGCTGTTGGCAGATGTTTTCACTAAGGGGAAAATACGATATATAGTGAGTGTCTGAATTTAACAGCATAAATACTTCTTTTACTGAGTTGTAAATATGTCATTTCAGGTCATTTCAAGAGAGCATGAAGATAGACTGGCTATTTGTATGAGGACTGATACCAAGGAGAGAGAAAGGAAGAATCTAGGGAAGAAGTTTTCCTTTCCTGCCTAGTATTTTATTTGTTATTCACTGTAAATATCAACAAGTAGGTAATAGAAAGCTTCAAAAGAGGTACTGTTCTCCTTAAGAGAAAGAATTCCACTCAGAATTTTGAAGCTTATTTTATTTCACCTGGAAAATTTTCATAGCCATTTTCTATTTATCTAAAATGTACAATTCACCTAGGAGTAGCTAATGATTACAAAGTATAAAATGATTTTGAGTAACTTTGCTTGTTGTGACCCAGGTTTATTTAGGAAACATTTAATCTTAGGAATCTATAGCTGAACTTTCTCTTTAGGTAAACCGATTGTCATTTTTATTGCTGGTTAGTCAATAATCTATAATTTCTTTACCTTGCTTTTTCTAACTGTTGATGTATTTGCCTATTGTCGTTAGCATCTTCAGGTGGCTTGAATAATGGCTTGAATAAGCAAAATGATACAGTTGATGACTTGTTGGCTTTGGTACAATGGTCAGAGTCTCAGTTGGCAGAGACTTGCTAGAAGAGTGATTTTAAGTAAACACTGGGAAGAATTGTATTATGTTCTATTAGTATAATAAATTTCACAGCTACTTGTAATTAATAATATGTAAAGATCTGGAAAGTGAAAAAGGAGCCTTTGGAATTAAAGTCCCAAAACCTGAGAATAAATCTTGACTCTGGAGTTTAAACAGGGACATATTTTTGTTGATTTTTTCACAGAGCTGAGATGAACATGCACTTGCAATTTGTAAAAGGGCCTAAAAACAAAGTCAATTAAATGTATATTGAACACAATGCCATCCAATATTCTGTTTAAGGTTTATAAATGAAAATATATTAAAATTAAAAAGAATAAATTATGCAAATATATTGAAAGCCATACCAAACTGAGCAAAGTCAGCTCTTCTTGATTACACAAGACTGCAGTGCATTCTCAGGCCTGGAATAGTCCTGCTGGAGACTTAATTGTGTTATTTAGCAAGAGATGCACAATTTGGAAGAAAGAGTCAACTCTTAAGTCTTGGGAAGAAACATAAATTCCATACTTGCAATTAGAATTTTAATATAAATTGGGTGAATTAACAGTTTGATAATGAATGCTTACTCATAAACTTTAAATCATAAAATATTTCTACTGAAAAATAATATCCTTGTGGAAAAATGTATTGTAATGCACAGTTTGACACATTTTCAAATATGAGAGTTACATTATCAATATGACAGTGATGAAAAACATTATCATCTCCCACCATCCCCAGCTGCAATACCCTAGTTGCTCTTTCTGCAGAAATAACCACAGTCCTCAGTGTTGGATATTAGCATTGGAACTTTCTGTTTATCAACATTTTGTAAACAAATACTGTATTTTTATGTCTTTTTTTTCTTTATATCAATAAAAATATTCTTGGTGTTTTGTCTAGCAACAGTTTGTTCATCTCCATCCCTATAAAATAGTTTGTTATAACTAAAGCAGAATAAAGGTTTCAGCTTCTAAATTACTATGAATTTTGTGGATACATCTTTTGATATAGATGTATATGAAGATTTTCCATTTCTGTATACAAATCCTTTCCTCCAAGTATGACTTCAGGTATTTCAGCTATTTTATCTTCTATAGGTTCATTGTTTCTGTTTTAATGGTTGCATTTCTGATCCATTTTGATAGCTTAATACTTGGTGAGAGATTCACATGTAGTATCTGAAAAAAGATTATCTAATTCTCCCAGCACTGTTCATTGAATGAATTGTCTTTCTTCCAATAAATGATTTTGAATCCTTTGTCAAAGATCAAAGAGCTGAATCATCTGGAGATGATTCTGTACTCTCTGTTCTGTTCCACTAATCTACATGTCTAGTTTTGTTCCATTACCCTGCTCTTTTATCACTGCTGCTTTGTAACGTAGCTTGGAATCAGGTGTTGTGATGCCCCTTGCTTTGCTCATGTCGTTCAAGACTACTTTTACTCTTCAGAATCTCTTCTGGATCCATATTAATTTTAGGATTGATTTTTCTAGATCTGTGAAATGTGCTGTTGGTATTCTGACTGGGACTGCACTGAACCTGTATAACAGTTTTGGAATATGGTCATTTAAACAATATTGGCTCTACCTGTTCACAAGCAGGGGAACTCTATTTGCTGCTGTCCTCTTCAAGCTACCTTTTCAGAGTACAGTGGTATCTTGGCTCAATAACTTAATTTGTTCCTTGATTCTGGAAAAGATGCCCTTGGATAGGAAACTGGGATAAGGCTGTATCCATCACTCAGTGCAACATTTGAAAACAAAAACAAAAGTTTGTCAAACACTTGTGTTTGTGGTCCAAACTGTTCACAAATAAAAATATCCATGAACCTAGGTACCACTATACTTTAGCTCTCTTTGTAAAGGTTTTACTTTCCTTGACTAAGTTAATTTCTAGCTATTTCATTTTTTTCATGTTATTTTGAATGATATTGTTTGCATAATTTCCTTCTCATTGAGTTCATTCCAATAATACCTTCGTTCACAAATGCTTTGGTTTGTGAATGGTTTGGTTGGGAAACAGATGTGTTTGGCAAAATTTTGTTTCTGTTGAAGAATTCTGCATTAGGGACTGAGGATTTAATTTAGTGGCACTGGACCTACCTTGGAAGCACAAGGGCCCAAGTTTGATTATTGGTACCACCAAAAATTTTTTAAAAATTAAGAATATATAAACATAAAGGAGGGCCAGAGGGTTAGCTCAGTGGTTCCAGCACCTGCCTCGCAAGTGCAAGGTCCTGAGTTCAATCCCCGGTAACCACATACAATGCTGGGCATGTAGACTCACGCCCACCAATAATCAATACCGCATACCACAGTGCTGGGCGTGGTGGCTCACGCTGGTAATCCCAGCACTCGGGAGGCAGAGGCAGGAGGATTGCTGAGTTTGAGGCTTGCCTGGGCTACATAGTGAGCTCAGAGCCAGCCTGAACTACAGAGTGAGACCCTGTCTCAAAAAAAAAAAAAAAAAAAAAGGAAAATAATTCTGCATCAGGTGATGAGCACAACCAATGTCATTCTCCCCAGAACTGTGGAATGAATTAAGTTCGTGAACCAAGGTACCACTGTACTGGTATACACAAATGTCATTGAATTTTGTGTATTCAATTTGTTTCCTCCTACATTATTAATGTTGGTTATTAATTCTAAGAGGGTTTTTTGGTAGAGTTCTTTAGGTCTTCTGTGTATAGCATCGTGACATCTGCAAATAATGGTAATCTGAATTCTTTATAAAATAGCTTGTTTGGTAAAGATGTACAGAAATTGGAATTACTGGTAGAATATGTCCAGTCACTGTGGAAAAAAGCATGGTGATTTCTCAAAGAAATCAGTACATTATTACTTTAAAATCATAGAATTTCATTTTTAGTCAGGCTTGGTGGCTCAAGCCTGTAATCCCAACATTTGGGAGGCAGAGGCAGAAAGATTCCTGAGTTCAAGGTTTGCCTGGACTACACAGTGAGCTCAGGGCCAGCCTGAAGTACAAAGTGAGACCCTGTCTCCAAAAAAAAAAAAAATTTCTTTTTTAGGTACTGTATATGCTCAAAGAATTGAAAGCAATGATTAAAATACCTCTTTTGTTGAAACAAAGTTATTAAAAATGGCTGAAACGTAGAAACAACCTAACCATTCACCAGTAAATGAATAGATAATAAAATGTAATATGTTCATAAAATGTAATATTAATTTTTAAAAATGAAGGTAACTTACACATATACTACTACAGGTATACCATTGCTGATATCACCCTAAATAAAATAAATGAGGCACACAAAGTTATTGGATAAGACCATTTTAATATGATGCCTAGAATGGTATGATTAGTCAAATTTATATAAAGAGAATGCAATGGCTACTGAGTAGCCAATAGAGAGGGAGAAATGGTATAATAGTGTTTAATGGTACAGATCTTTATTTGGGAAAGGTGAAAAGTTCTAGAAATGGACGATAGTCACGAATACACAATAAGATGAAGGTGCTTAAAGCCACAGAACTGTACACTTAAAAGTGACACTCTACGGGTCGGAGATTTAGCTCAGTGGTTCCAGGGCCTGCCTTGCAAGTGCAAGGTACTGAGTTCAATCCCGGTAGCCACATACAATGTTGGGTGTGGTGATTCACGCCCACCAGCAATCAGTACCACATACCACATACCACAGTGCCAGGTGTGGTAGCTCACGCCTGTTATTCCAGCACTCAGGAGGCAGAGACAGGAGGACTGCTGAGTTTGAGGCTTGCCTGGGCTACAGAGTGAGCTCAGGGCCAGCCTGAACTACAAAGCGAGACCCTGTCTCAAAAAAAAAGAAGAAAATGTGACATTAAAAAAAAAAAGATTATGTACATTTATCCATAGTAAAAATGAAGAAACATCCATCACAAAAGGACTATGATGATGCAACCATTTTCTCCCAACAGTAATCCAGTAACTATGTATAAAAGACTGAGATTTAATAACTTTTGCAAGAGTCTGTTTCCCTTAAATTGTTTTTTTTCTGAATTTTCTTCTTGTGTTAACAATTTTTTTTCCCTGACATTACTTACTAATAGAAAAACTTTGAAATCATAATGCCCATGTGGTGATATTCAAGAGAAGGAAAGTAGGAGGCTGTCTTCAGTTCTGAAACAGACAAAAAGAGAAGTAGAAAACCCAGAAATATTCAGGAGTAGACATTATGACTAAAATGAAAGAAAATACAGATCAGAATTTACTGACAAGAAGGGAAAAACTCTCAATAAAGCCATATTTTACATGATTTTTCAATAGCAATATAAATAGGGTTCACACAAGATCAAAGTTTAAATGGTTAAGAAAAACAGAAGCAGAGGGAAAGAAAAGATACTGAGGAAGCACAAATGTAGTTATCGCAGACAGACCTTTCACCCAGATTTCTGCCACATCTTGCTTTCATCAATTTTACTTTGGTGGATTTGTGAAGTTTTCCCACATTAGCTTGGAATTCCCTGAGTTGCAATGTAGTAGTCATTCTCTAAACAACATGTGATGGGATAATGAACACGTGCTTTTGCTGACATCTGTTGAAACTTGAGTCAATACATAGAGTCTTTTAAGTGTTTATGGTGTGCAGTAAATATCTTTTTCAGTGTTACAGTGTGTCAGGAAGGTCAAATGCCTAAAAAATTAATTATTAGTGACTGATAAAAACATAGTAAAGTTTAAAAAGTAAAAGCATATGAAACACAGGAGGGTTTTTGGATCTGGCTAAATTTTAATGCATCTTTGAAAATGGCAATAATCCAGGAGAAAGCTAAAATACCAGAAAGAGATGAAAGCTAATGTGCTGGACAAAGATGCAAGAAAAATTCAAGCGTTAGAGAACAGACAAAATGAGAGATCCTAGCCTTGCAGAATTGAGACTATATTAGTGATATCTTTTGGAAGCCTGAGGAAACATTATTAAAGTCAAATAGTAAGCTCAGTGAGCAGTATATTCAATTGTATGAGGCAGGGGACTGCTGAAGAATTTGAATATGAAGTAGACTTGGCCAACTTTTGTTTTGGGAGTACAGCCCTAAAAACAATATAGATTGTGAATTTTAAAATTTTTCTTGATTTTTTTAAAGTTTATTTTTAGAATGTGTAAGAGGTGCCAAAAATAGTAATTAGCAATAAGGAAGATAATTAAAACATCCAAAAAAAAAAAAAAACCAGGGATAACTTGTCTTAGTCGATTTTCTGTTGCTAAGGCAAAGCACTTGAGGCTAGGTAATGTACAAGAAACATCTATTTAGTTCAGAGTGGTGTCCAAATGGGAGCCTATCTAAGAGAAGCCAGTCGGTAAGGCATGATTGTGTTCAAGACACATCCAGTGGGTGGTAGGCAGATTCCAAGGCCAAAGTATGGTATCTCACTCATTTTCTGAAACTGGGACATAGTCTGAAAATCGTAATAAGGAAACTATTCTAGAATAAAGGGAAAAGAATTCTCTCCAATATCCACCAATAATGAATGGAAGAACCAAGAAAATATGATATATATGCACAATGCAAAATGATTCAGCTACTGAAAAAAACAAAAAAAGAAGCCTTGTCACTTTGGATAACACAGATCAGACTGGAGGACATGTTAAATGAAATAAACCTGAGACAGACAAATATTTGAAAGCTGAAATAGCTGATCTCATAGAGAGTAGAATAGTGGTCAGCAGAATATGGGAAGGGTGGAGAGGAAAGGAAAGAACAAAAGGTTTATCACTGGATACAAAATTAGTGTTCTAGTGTTTTACAGCCGAGTTGAGCTACTATAGTTAACAATAATTATCATATAGTTCAAGCTAGCTATAAGGAAAGATTTTGAATGTTCTAACCACCAAAGAATGATATTTAAGGGTTGATATGTTAATTACTAGGATTTGATCACTACAATTCTATACATGTATTAAAGTACCACACTATACTCCATAAGTATGTACAGTAAATGTCAATCAAAAATAAAATAAAACTAAAAACCAAAGTGAATATTTATTTTAAAACTCCAGCATGTAACTAGTGGTAATCATGCTCTGTGACATATTCAACTCCGTGTAACTCACAGAGGAGAAGCACTTTATTCCCCTTTGCTGTGGATGACCACATAGCAAGGGCCTCACAAGGGCTGCATGGAATTCCTTTGGAGGCTCTTGAGAAAACGTGAGGGGGTGCAGGGCAGGTGGGCAGAGAGGTTACCCAGCAGATGCCTGTTAAAGTGGGATACTGCACAGGGGGTGGCACCGAAGGTGCTCAGAAGAAGGTTTCAGGCTTGGTAGAGGAGTGAAGCCCTCCGGCGTGGACCATGTCCACTGAGGAAGTAGGTCATCTTCTGTACAACCACAAAGAAGTCTCTTTAAAAACCATGCTCTCTTTAATGTTGACTATATGATAAGATTGGTATTTATAAAACCCCAAAATGTTATATCAAAGATGAAAAGTCACAAAACGTTCACCCATCATTTTCTTACAGGATTTCGAGGACTTGCTGACTCGCACAGAAACTGATGGACTGAGTAGGTGTCCTTTGCGCTGCAATGTCCCCAGGAAAGTTGACCTAGTCACACAGAACTGAGAGAACCAGAACAGATACCACACAAGAAACCCCAGGCTTTCCAGTTCTGACGTATTTTGTGACCTTCAAGTTTAACTTCGAGTTTCAGATGTATGTGAGCTTCAAAATACACTCATGAGTTTCATTTTAAGTCACTGAGATTTTCATGGGTTTCTTAGAAAGATATCAACAGCTCGTCACCCAAGGCTCACTTCAGTCACGTGGCACTCTTGCCATACCTCTCAAAACTAAGGAAGCAAGGAATATTTGGAAATATTTTTGTAATTCTTTAAATTGACTTTATTGGTAGATGAATGTACATTATGATCACATTCAACAATGAGAATTTGTACCAGTATATGCATGACACGTCTTGATTCTCACTTTTTCCCGTTCTCCTGCCCTCCTTACAACTCCTTATATACATACCCTTTGTTTCCTTTTTTAAACCATCAAATTTTTTTCTTCCACTTACCCCTAGCCTCCTTTCCCCCTTTTCCTTTTGAACATTTTCCTCCTATAGATTTGTAAGTACCGTATCATTTCTCTGGTATGAGAAACTGAAGGTGTAAATGAGTTGTAGAATGTATGATAGGTATTGTGAAGTGGGAAATAATTTTTAATTGCACTTATATTTTTGTCTGCACTCTTGAAACAAATTGAAAAGGAGTTAAGGACATAGTGATGATAACTTCAACAGGCTGTATATGTAAAAGATTTATATAGTTTTATAGACTTCTTTAATCATACCTATCTTTAAATTTAGAATGAAAATTTACAAATGAACTACAGATGTGTTTATGGCTGACACCATGATCGCTAGACTGTGAAGACAAAGCTGCTTAGTTGATGTCATAGCGAGTCTCAAACAGCTGAGTGAGGGACAAAGTTCAATTACGTGTTAAGATATTGTGGGGAAAACAGAAATTCATGGCTAAATTTAGCTGGCCAATCAGGTTAGATCCTTTTATTAGACAGCAACGCCCTTTGAATTATGGAATATCAAGTGAGAAAGCCGGTATAAAAACATTAAATTTCTCGTATAGCCAGAGAATTGATAACAATGACAACACAGTGTTTTTGTTTCTTTGTAGTGGTGGTGGGGTTGTGCTCCATGTGTGTGCATGTGTGTGTGTGTGTGTGTGTGTGTGTGTGTATGTGTGTGTGTTAATGCTTCTGAGGATCAAACCCAGGGCTTCATGCCCAGTATGCATTCTACTAATAAGCCACCTCACAGGCACTCATGGTTTTGAAAGAGTGAATGTAAAATATGTAATAATCTGCAGGAAAAGCACCAGTAACAAGTGATTTCTGGAGAGACAAACTCAACAAAAATATTTATAAAAATTGGGTAAATCTGGAAACATTTTGTAGCACTTCTTGAATAAATAGCATAAGCCCAGTAGGAGAATGCACGCTTCCAACATCACCATCTTTCCTATCCTAGTTTGTAAGATTCAATGGAGGGAAAGAATACAGCAACTGCAGCACAAGGAAGCTCCACAGCACCTGACTCTGTGCTTGGTACCAAGGAGGCTTCACTCCAGGGGAACTCTTGTCCATATAGTATGCACGATACCAGTCACCACGTTACCTTTTAATGCTCTACTCCAACCTCCAACCCTCTAGAGCTTAAACTGTACACTTCAATAGGGTCAGTTGTGTTTATTCTCAAAGCTGTTCAGGCTGTTTTAGATGACGTATGAGAAAAAATGAAAGAAGAACTTCGGAAAAATTGCCAGTTACAGTTTGAATGTGGAATGTCTCTTAAAGACCCATGTGTTCCAAGTTTGGTCCCAGCCTCCAGCGTTATTGGCAGGTGGTAGAGCCTTCAAAAGAAGAGACCTAGTGGGAAGGGTTTGGTCCTTGAAAGCATGCTCTAATGAGGGACCCAAGTCTCTTGTATCTGGTGCATGTTTGGCTTTGCTCCTCCACAAACTGTTGCCACACTGTGTTATGACATCAGAGGATCCATGGGAACAGGACCGGCCAGGTGACCATAGATGGAAACATCCAACACTATGCACCAATAAAATAGATAGTATCTATTTGTGAATTACCTTCTCAGGCCTTTGCAATAGTGATATGCAGCTAAAATGGTCATTTCCCCAAAAAACTAAGTTGAATTCTTAGTAATATCTCAGTTTAAAAATTAGTTACTAAAATATTATTGCAATACTAACAATGAAGAAGAAAACTGTAAGGTATCCTGTTTTAAATTTCTCTGAAACTGTCTTTAAATTCTCATTTATCTTTAAGTAAGCCAAATCTAGAAAATGTATGCAATGGATTGAGGGCATGGCTTATATAATAAATATAACATTTCAACTGATGTTACCAATTTCCAAGCAATGCAATACAAGATTAGATGCCAAATAAGGAAATGTATATTGACTGGCAAAACCTGCATTGTATATTTCACATTCAAATAAAATGTGTAAGATATATGTTTAAGTTGTATGATATTTGTCTACATAAACATGCATATTAATGTATCATTAATATCACGTGATTCTGTACTTTAATTGAAATTTCTGCTTAACTGACTAAATACTTGGAAACTTATTTCCAATAAGAGAACTTCTACAGAACAATCATGTACCCTCTTAGACTTCAACTTAAAAATGACAGAAACTCAAGAAAATGTTGAGAGGTAAGACAATGTGTGTGTACCTACTAAAACTTTCCCCTGAAGGAGAAACTGAAAATCACACAGCAAAGTACAGCTCCATCTTTTTCTGTGCAGTAGAACTCTGTGGACAACAAACAGATAGTCAAAAAATTCTTAGAAATGTAAGATGGAAAAGAAAACACTAATGCAAAGAAATTGAAGCAGAGATGATTGAAAAGACGAAAAAGTGAAGTAAGAATCCAACAGCAAAGCTTGAGTCTTAAACCTCCTAGCTGTGTGATTTTTGACAAATAAATGACCTTCTCCACCTTAGTTCCATTTTCTGTTTGATAACAAGAAAGTTACCTCGTGCATAAGGATATTGCAAGTATTGCACAAGTTAGTTCCTACTAGGTGAATAGCAAAGTATGTGGCACATATTAGGCATTCAATTAATACTATTTTTAAAATTTGAATCTTTATTGATACATTATATATACACATTGTGACCACGCAGAATATTGAGAATTTATACCAGCATATAACACAATTTAATTCTCATTTTTTCATTTCTTCTTCCACTCTACAACCCCCGTCCCTATATACCTAAGCAGTTAAATGCTATTTTTAATAAGAAAAAAGCATTGTGCTATTATACTGCCTGTAGCAACTTGTGTGTGGTATTGCAGGAATCTACTTTTCAGTTTTGAAACGTTTTTTGGAAGGTGAAAAATTGTTATTTTTAAAGACATCAAATACACAAATATATAATGTATTTATTTTATATGCAATATTTATCTTTACATAGTGTAGATTTGTATGTATAAATACATAGATAATACAGATGAGGCAGAATTCCTTTCTAAGTGTATATTATACAGAGATATGTAGAGAGAACACATACATATCTTTAAAGATCACATGGCAGGGCCGAAGGGTTAGCTCAGTGGTTCCGGAGCCTGCCTCACAAGCGCAAGGTCCTGAGTTCAATCCCCGGTAACCATATACAATGCTGGGCGTGGATACTCACGCTCACCAACAATCAATACCACATACCACAGTGCCGGGCGTGGTAGCTCACGCCTGTAATCCCAGCACTCGGGAGGCAGAGGCAGGAGGATTGCTGAGTTCGAGGCTTGCCTGGGCTACATAGTGAGCTCAGGGGCAGCCTGAACTACAAAGTGAGATCCTGTCTCAAAAAAAAAAAAAAAAAAAAAAAAAAAAAAAAAAAAAAAAAAAAAAAAAAAAAAAAAAAAAAAGGAGATCACATGGCATTGCTGCTCATTCGCAGACTCTGGAAACAATAAAAACATAACAATCAAAGACACACCATTCATTCTCCCAAATCTCAAATTTCGCTTATTACTTTAAATTTCCATTTCTACCAAAAAATGGTAAAACTATACACAGTTTTAGTTAGTTGCCTGGTAGAGAATTTATTTGGAAAGTTAATAAATTATTTGTACAGTTAAACCTTTTAATTCATTGCAGATGGGGACTCAACTGAGAGCCTGCTGGAAGCTGGGCAAGTGGTCTGTCACTGGGCAACAGCCACAGACCCAAGAGCTGCTTGACGGGCCTGAGAGATGCTCCAGGATTTTATTTTAAATTTCGAAAACAAATGTTCATACATACATTTGCATGTGCACATAAAGGTAAGTAAAGAGAACACATCCTGAACATTGACTTTTAAGGAGCAGAAGAGGCTGGATAAGGATATGAGGAAGTGGAGCACGAGAAATTGTTGTTTTTGTTCATTTATTTCTGTATTTAACATATTGAATATTTATGACATATGATTTTCAAAGTCCAATATGATGAAGTGAATAGATTAGAATCCAGATTGTTACCTGCAAAGGTTGACTTGGGGAAATTTGTTTCATAATTTGGTAAGACAGGAAAATGACTTTTCTTGCATGTTTATATAAATTCTCAGGATATTTATATGCCAGGCACTTCAAAGCTCTTATGAAAAGCAACTTGAAAACCTGGAGAAAAATATTAAAATTTTCTTTGAGGACAAGAAAATAAGTAATATTTAAGTGAAGGGTTATGGTACCATGATCTAGGAAAAGAAGAAAATCTAGAAAGTTGAACTCAGCATTTAGGATTGTTTTTCTTCTAAGAGTATCTGCCAATGTCTAAACAAGTAGCCAAAAGCCAGCCAGAAGGTTGAATAACCAAAACCTCACAAGTCTAAGGAGAAAAAAAAAATTAGAATGTGGGTCTCATCAGTGAAGGAAATTGGTTCCTAGAAAACTTCAACTTTCAGTTAGGATTCTGAAAGACCTTACAATCCCTACAAGTAAATATAGAGCAGAAATAAAACAATCATGGCAAAATCTAAACATAACATTATCTCAGTTCCCTATTGAACTAATGTGACCTGGAAAGGCCAGTTGATCAAGCAAAACAGTTATTCCCAGATGCAAAGGTAATGTTTCTCATAAGGAAGATGGCATCAGCTAAGCCTCAATTTGCCTCCTCATTTTATTACGTGCAAAGTCCAGGACTCAGTCAAAACTAACAAGGTTATGAGAAGACAAGACAGAGGGACTGAGAATTCAGAGAAGAGATGTTCATGAAACAGAAATCTCTGATATAAATTTCAAATAGCTGTCCTTATACATTCAAGCACATCAAAGAAAAGACATAGAATCTCAGTGGAGAACTGAAAACTAATAAAAAGAAACCCTCTCATTAAAACACATCATTTTCTTTTATATTGCATAATCTTGAAGTTTTAGAAACTTTCAAAACAAGTCACTTGAGTAATGAAGAAACCTATTAGCCCACACTTGATGAGGTTTATAATGATTTTTGTAACAATACCTATTTACTCAGATATTTTAAAACTTAGACTACCTAAAATACTTTAGCAATAATTTAATACCTTCCAAACATCATGATTCTTTATAATCACATTATATTTTGGGAAAAAACTGTTTTACTAGCCTTCTTAAGTGACTAATTTCATCCAATTGTCAGTATCTCATTTTTTATTCCCATATAATTTTCAATTTAATACTCCTCTTATTGAAGAAACCTTCTAACAAATTTCTAATTATAACTATTATGAATGTAAATGAGTAGTTACAGAAAAAAGCTAAATAATATATGCACTACAGAGAATATATCATTGAACTATAAAAACAGAATTTAATGATGGGAAAAGTGTTGAAAGGCATAAAATTACATAAAAATAAATTAAAATTAAAATCAAGTGAATTGTTTCCTTTCTTTAGATAAGCAGCTGCTTCTGTGCTATATTTACTTGAAAAAGTTTAATTCTGTGCAGATATGACTACTTCCTATTTATATAGATGCACACACACACACATCTACCATATTTACAAACTAAGAGAGTCATGAAAACAGAAGGCTTTGTTGACCTAGTTTTCTTTTTCTAAAACACCCCCTTGACTGTAAATTAAAGATGGATACTTTAAAACAAGAAAAATAAATTCTAAAATTATGATCTTATACACCATGTTTGAAAGTACAGAGTTCTTACAATGGTTTCCCCTTTTTAACATAATATACAAGTTTTAGTAATAATCATATTGGGAAGGAAGCCATCTTTGATAATAAATCATATGCTAAGACATTCATGGAATTCTCCTGCTTCTTGTGCTACATGATTTACAGTATACTAATGTTTGTAATGAGTAAGACTTTAAAAGCATTTCAAAATGCAAGATGTCTGTTGGTAGGTATTAACATGTTACTGTGACCAAAGAGAAAAAAAGCACGGATATTTGGTACAAAAGAAGATATCCTTAAAATGAGCTCAATATCAGCAGCTGTATCTGAAGGCATTTGGCGAGCCCTGGCAGGAGGAGATAGATAGGGAAAGAAGACAGAATGTAGTTTCTAAAGAATTAGATAGTGCTTTTTAGCCGATACACTGTTTGATGCTGCCAGAGCAGCCAGGTATTGAGAAAATAAAACCCAGGAGAGACGTGAGGTGCAGCGAAGATGCGTAAGCCTGGGAACTAATTTTCTCTCTCAGTCATTCGCTGATCAATCTGAGGAGAAAGCAAGAGGCTAACAGGTCAATATGAAAATGGCTGAAAGTCATAAAAGGATGTTGGTCATCCTTTTAATATAGGGAGCTAAATATTGGAGTTCATGACCTCTGAGGACAGGGCCTAGGAATCTTCAGCCTATGAGCTGAAAACACTGAAAAATGATGAATGGAAGAAAACCAGAAATAGAATAAACCTTAATAAGACATGAATGAGCCTTGAGTCAGCACAGTCCTGAAAGCAGAGTCAGATGCTCTAACCTTCGGCTGTCTGCCTGAGGAAAGGATGAATCCCCTCTGGAAGAAAATGACATTCAAGGCCCCTTCAATTGTAATATCCACTGGATAATCAAGATTGCCAACATACCAAGAAATCAGACTGAAGAAAAAATAGAGACAGTAAAAGTAGATTCAAATGTGACTTAAATACTGAATAAATTGGGAAAATACTTTAAAATTACAAATTCCTGTTAAAAAAGCGCATATATATATATATATATATATATATATATATATATATATATATATATGGGGTGGAGGTTGTGGGGTGGGTAGGGATATGGACAAAGATGAGAATTAATTCGTGTCACATACTGGTACAGTATATGTGAGCTGTACATAAAATGTACCAATAAAAAAATTCAACTAAAAAAGTTGTTTGTAGAAGCAAGGAAGAACGCATTACAATAGTAAAAGAATCAGCTCATCAAAAAGGTAAGATAACTATCGATATGTACATCTGGAAAAGGAGAGCCAAATGCATGAGGCAGAAATGGACATAGTTAAAAGAAGTGATAAATGGATTTTAGCATGCCATTTTAAAAAAATGGATGTCACTACTAGACAAAAGGTCAATAATAAAGTAGCGATTTAAACAACATAAAGTAATTTGAGCTAACCAATATTCATACATAATATTCTACCCAGTAAGGGTGGAAGACATATTCCTTTAAGAGCACATAAAGCGCGGCCACTGCTGCTAGCTGGAGACCTATGCCAACTCTAGGAGACCCTCAGAAATGCACACCCCACCACGGATGATGCTACCAGCCTTGGGAGCCCCGCTCTGGATCCAGGAGGCCCTGGAAAGTGCAAACCCTACCACCAGCCAATGACAGCCCCTGCCAGTTCCCTCTCACACCAGTGTCAGAAGGCCCAGGGAAACCACCCTCTGCTCCAGGGTTCTCCACAAAACAAAGCAACAGAGTTGATAACTAACAGATCCGCCTGAGGAAGAGATCAATGCGCAGGGCTAATTTTGCTTCAGAACGGAAGGCAGACCCTTCCACAGAGACCTGGAGAGAGACAGCCTTTAGAGACAGTCGTGGAGAGGGTGGGAGCTAAGGAATCTCCTCAGGGGCTCTGACTTAGACTGGGATGATCATGGGGCCTGTATTCTGCTGTGCAAGACCAGGTGCCATGGAGTAATCATCAGAGCATGCGTTCTGCAGAGGAAGACATATGACCTAGTAATATGCTTGAATTTTTTCACTACTGCCAACTTCCAACCAAAGGTTAATCTGGGAGGGGCTAAAAGTCCTCACTAACATTGCAGTTCTCTTTGTTTTGGTGAAGGGCTGTGCATGAGGGGTTCTTAGAGTATATTAATTTCTGATTGGCAATTGATGCAACTGTTTTTGGTGAATTTAGTACCACAGACAAAGTAACACAGTGGTGCCCAGAAATTTGTTTTGTTTCTATGACAATATTTGGACTACCTGGGGGGTCAAAAACAATATTGTGCCTCACTCCAAAGAACAGGGCACTGAGCCAAAGACTTTGCAAACCATAGGTCCAAAAAAAGCAAATAAAGAAACAACAATACTATCAAGTTTTTTCTTTCCCTTTTTCACTTTCCACTCCCAGGAAACAAAGCTTATATATATATATAAGGGGATGGGATATAGGGAGGGCAAAAGAAAGGAAGAAAAATAAAAATCAAGATGTGTCATGTACAGGTACAAGTTCTCAATGTTAAATGTGATCATACTGTATGTATAAAACATACCAATAAATCAATTAAAAACAATAACAACAAAAAACAGAAACATGAAAAGACAAGGCAACAAAATGCTTCTGAAAAACCTCTCATCTCCACCAAAATCAGTACAGGCAGAATGAAAGGATAGGAAATTATAAGCTACAAGCAAGATATATCTGAAAGGAAACCAGTGGAAGTAAAACCATTCTAAAGTACCTGGCAATTTGAAGACAATTTAATTAATTACATGTTGCTGGCAAATAAAAACAAAAGATCATTGAGGATAGAGAAGACATGAATAAACAGTTAGTGAAGCCTAAAAAAGAGAAGCAAAACATGCATCCACAGCATAGAGAAAAATGAGTCTAAAGGGAAGTTCCAAGGAGAAATCCAAGAGATGACAAATGACTGAAAGTAAAAGTATCAAAGGGGACCAACACGAAGACTTAGTGTCAGAACTAGAGGACAATGCTGAGATCAATGATCAGTTGATGAGCAATACCTTAAAACAACGGGAAAACATAAAAAATGGACCCAACCACATCTAAATGACTCTAAGAGAGTTCATATAAAAATAACTGGTATTAGCAAAGTAAAAGAAAATTAATGGAGAAACAAGACATTTCTTATAATTAAATGATCCTACCAGTACAACATGCCAGGACTTTTGGGACACGATGAACACAGTCTTACAAAGGAATTTTACAGTGGTCAATGCCCCCATCAGAAAAACAGAACAAGTCCAAATAAATAATCTCATGACACATCTGAAGATCTTAGAAAAGCAAGAACAATCCAAACCCAGATCTTCTACAAGGAGAAAAATTCAAAGCAGAACTTAATGAAATGAGGATGAAAAAAGAATACAAAGAGTCAATAAATTAAAGATCTACACTAACTAAAACATCGTTGTACTGGAATGAAAACAGGCATGTGTGCCAATGGAACAGAATAGAAGTAATCAAAACATTCTCAGGCACATACATTTGAGTTTGACAAAAAAGCCAAAACAAGCAATGAAGGAAAGATAGTCTTTTAATGAGTGGTGCTGGGAAAATTAGACAATCCACATGTAGAAGACTGAGTCTAGACACATATATTTCACCATGTGCTAAACTATGACTGATCAAAAAAGATATAAATATTAAATTAAATATATAAATGTTAACCAATATAATCAACTGGAAGATAAAATAGGTTGAATTCTTGAAGACAGTCCTAGTTTAAGACTTTCAGAAAAGAACACCAACGTCCCAAGAAATAGCACTAACAATTAACAACTAGGGTCATTAAATTTAAAAGCTTCTTCACAACAAAGGAGAAAAAAAATCAAAAGAGTACAGAGACAATCTACAAAATCAGAAAAATTGCCAGGTGTTCCACTGATAAGGAATCTATATCAAGAATATACAAGATGCAGTTTCTCTATAAAATGGAATATTACTCAACCATAAAGAATGACAACTTTGTGCCATTTATACTAATATGGATGTACCTTGAGGACATACTAGTAAGTGAAATAAATAAGACACAGATATGTAAGTGCTGTATGTTTTCTCTAGCATAAAAAAAACTGAAGCTGTGAATGAATGCCAACATGTATGATAGGTAATGTGAGAACTTGTACCAATATATGACATGACTTAATTTTAATTTTTCCCTCTCCTACCCACCCTACAAGCCCCTGCCCCTATATGCACAAGCTTTGTTTCCTTTTTCTACCATCAAATTTTTTCTTCCCCCTCATTACCTAACCCTAAACCTTATTTCCCTTTGAATATTTACATTTCACAATATCTATTATGCATTAAAGAACTCATTTACATCTTCAGTTTCTCAAAGCAGAGAGAAGATGCAATATTTACACATCTGTGGCCTATTTATTTCACTTGTGAGTATGTCCTTAAGGTATGACCATTTGAATATAAATGATTCAAAATTATCATTTTTATGGCAGAGTAATACTCCATTTTATTTTTTAAAAGCACACATCTTCTTTATCCAGTTGAGTTGATGGGCATTTGGGTTGTTTCCAGGATTTAACTATCACAAACTAAGCTGCAATAAACATGGGTGCACATATGTCACTGTGATATGAATCTTGTAATTCTTTCATGTATATCCCCCAGCAGGGAAATAGCAGGGTCAAATGGGATCTCTAATCCTAGTTTCCTGAAGAATCTTGACACTGATTTCCGTAGTGGTTGTAACAGTCTACATTCCCACCAACAGTGGAGAAAAGTTCCTCTTTCTCCACAGACTTGCCAGGATTTGCTATTGGCTAAATTTGAAATACCAGCTATTCTTTGTGGAGTGAGATGAAATCTCAGTGTTCTTTTCATCTGCATCTCTTGAATGAACAGTGATATTGAGCACTTCTTCATATACTTCTTAGCTGCTTTTACAGTTTCCTCTGAAAAGTGTCTGTTCATTTCAGCTGCCCATTTTTTAATTGGATCTTTGAATTTGCAGGGGGGCTGATTTTTAAAACTCTATATATTCTAGATAGTAGCCCTTTGCCTGAGGAACAGCTGGTAAAGATTATTTTCCTGTATTGTTGGTTGTCTTTTTGCTCAGGTGGTGGTTTCTTTTGCTTTTTAATACGATGAGACCTCATTTGTTGATTTCTTCTGCTAGTTCTCATGCTATAGAGGTTTTGTCCATAAAGTCTTTCCCTAAGCCAGTGTCTCCAAGAGTACTATCTACCTGTTTTACAACAGGTTTAGAGTTTCTGTTTTAAGAGTTAGGTCTGTGATCCACTTTGATTTTGTTTAGTACACATTGAAACAGATAGATCTAGCTTCAGTCTTTGGCAAGTTAAATATCAGTTTTCCTAGCATCATTTGTTAAAGAAGCTATCTTTTCTCCTTTGAGGATGTTTGGCTCCTTCGTCAAAGATGAGGTGGCTTAGTGTATCTAGAGTTGTTTCTGGATCTTCTAATCTGCTCCACTGGTCCTCAGGTCTGTTTCTTTGCCAGTATCATGCTGTTTTTATAACAGTGACTTTGTAGTTTAGTTTCAAATTGGGGCTAGTGATGCCCCCTGCCATGTCCTGTTTGCTTAGAATTGCTTTTGTTATTCTATGCCTCTTGTAGTTGCAGATGAATTTTTGGACTATTTTCTCAAGATCTGTGAAATATGATGTAGGGATTTGAATAATCATGATTGCATTGAGTTTACACAGTAGTTGTGGAAGTATAGCCATTTTGAGAATGTTGGTTCTTCTTTTTCTAGAATCTTGAGATTCATTATTAGGGTATTTATTTGGTTTTCTTCTATTTTTTCCAGTGTGAGTTCTAACACATAAAATTCCCTCATAGGACTGCTTTTGTTGTGTCCCATTGCTTCTGATATGTTGCAGTGGCACTATCAGCTAAGTATACAAACTAACTTAGTAATTTCATTTGTGACCTATTGATTGAGTGGCTCTTGATTACTTTCCATGTGTTTACATAGTTCCTGGGCTTTCTTCGGCCATGGATTTCCAATTGTCCTGTTTTGGAAAGACCCATGTGCTGCTGAAGAGAATGTGTACTATCTTGTTGTTTGAAATACTCCATGGAACAATATTAAACCCATTTGTTGAAAAGTTTGGTTCAACTCTGATATTTCTTTCTTTTTTCTTTTATGTAGTTTACCTGTCTATGAGTGTCCTGCTGAGTTTCCTCATTAAAATTGTATCAGTTCTTAACTGATTTTTACATCCATTAATGTTTGTTTCATGTAGTTGTGCACTAGTATTTGTTATGCACATATATAATTATTATTATACTTCTTGTTGAATTACTCCTTTAACCTTCTTAGTCTCTTTGGGTCAGTCTTGGCTTGAAGTCCACTTTCTTTGTGGTTAGCATAGCTACTCCTCCCCTCTGTCTCAAAAAAAATCCTCTATTTTATAACGTATATCTACTCTGGATTCAGTAATCATTTCTTTTATGATTACCATCCTTTTAATTATCTGTATAATTATCTCTGCTTTGGATTCACCAAGAGTCTTATGCATTAGTTTGGTTACTACAACTACTACTACTACTACTACTACTACTACTACTACTACTACTACTTCCATTTCTGACATTTCAGCTGTGTTGCTTTTGATTTCTTCTCCCTCAATGCCCCCTTGATATATTTGGGGAATTTGGGGGTCTTGGAGGGGGCTTTTGGTTCAATGTTTGTTTCACATTTTGTCTTGTCAATTTTGAATTGTTTTCTGAGTTGAGGCTTGGGAATTACTTATGTTGGATAGTTTTATTGCTAGTATCAAGACTTCTTTTCAGAGATATTTTCTAAGCATAGCTAGCTATTGGCCTTTGTGTCTATCCCCCTGTTTGTTAAAGATGAAATGTTACAACCTAACAGACATAGCACCCAGTTCTTTACTGGACTCTAGTCTTGTTTAGGATTCCCAGAAAAATCTGTCACAATAATCACTCACAACAATTATGTCCTCTCGTCTAAAGTAGTACAGCCAGCAATAATAATAGCATCAAGTGAAACTACATAATGGAAAATCATAAGAAGTAGCATGTTTTAGCTTTCAACCATAGGTATAAGATCTGTAGTTATAGAACAAACTCTAAGGTAAACTAGATAATTATATCTAAATCTAGCAATTTTACTCCCTTTCACAATAGAGCAGTATTTAGCTGCAGTAAGATATAGGTAACTACCTTCAGATTCATACGAGTAAATGGTACAGGTATGGAGAAAAGCATGAAGAAGTAAGAGAAAGGAAAAGGATCATGAAAAATTAAGCAAAGGAAGATCTGAAAAAAGTTATAGTGATGTAAAACACCCTATTAAGGAACAAAGGGAAATCAGCAGTATTAGAAAACAGTAACAGAAAAAAAAAACAGCTAGGAAAGGAATAGAGAATAGGGAATAGAGATTAAACTAAAAGAGAAGAAAATAAGAAAAATACTATGGCAGCAATTTGAAAGCAATAGCAAGGGGGGGAGGGAGAGAGAGAGGGAGAGAGAGAGAGAGCGCTCCCATAAAAGTTTAAAATAATTTTAATAAAGGGAGGGAACAAGAAAATAAATAACTCCAAACTTCACTAAAAGCAACAAAAAACATAGTAAAAATTTTTAAAAAAACAAACCAATAGAGGAACACACAAAAATTTGGATTAAAAGAATGGAAACAAAACAAAATAACAGAGAAACATTTCTAGGTATTTCCCTGAGTGTTTGATTCCAGAGGCTGCGATCTTTAATTTTCAAACCAAATTCTTCTTCGCTCCTGCCACCTGTGGGTTTGTGTGAAGGTTTCTCAGCTCAGTGGGACCCTCTTGATAAACTCTTGCTGTTAGCAACTGTCTAGGCTGGGGTCAGCTGAGAAAAGGTGTAGGACATTGGATTCTGAGATTCCTAGCATGGATTCCTGCTAGAGACATATTCTAGTGCCTGTGGGACCAGCCCCAGACAACGCGTAGCATCTTGTTTCAGGGTACCCAGAGGAGACCCAGTTGAACCTAGAACTAATGTGGGAAGGTTCTAGCAGGTCCAATGAAGGCGTAGGGCATTGGTTGTTGTTACATGGGCATCTGGAACACAGAGAAAGTCAGCAGATTTTTAGCTCTTGTTGTTAACCAGACAGAGGACTAGCCTAATCTGTTGGGTAGGAACTCTGCCCAAGTTTTGGCAATGTGCAGGATGGAGACACTGTTGTACACAGGATGGAGGCACTGAATGGACATTGACATAAGTCAGGTGCACCATACAGAGCTTCACACAACATTGGAGCTTCCTGTAGAACCTCAGGTTGCTCAGGTAATAGGTATCAGACCGGGTATCAGGCCAATCTAAGAGTTTTGAGGTTCAGTGAGACCTGGATGTGGACTCAAGCCAGACCAGCGTCAGCACTGTGTGCTGGGTGAATGTCCTCATCAATAAGGGACAAAGCAGAGGCAGCTGCAGGTGACTCAGGTGTGCCCAGGGTAACCGCCGATGACTCCAGATACGAACACTGGTCACTTGTGTATCCTCTCTGAATCTGGGATCTGGTGGGAAGAAAAGGACCCTGTCCTACAGCAGATCTCTTGCCCATGTATGTCTGTAAAAGTAGTGATGGGCTGCAGCTTGTTCATATTTTGAGAAAGGACAATGAGAGGAGTGGAGTCATATACTCCATCCCCCCTACATCCTGTGAGACTAGTCTGTCATGGTTGGTTCTGTTCAGCTATGTGGGTGATACTTAAAATAGCTGCTCTTGGAATGTGAAGGAGTGAGGGCCCAGCAGACCACCCTGAGTTGATGGGTTCCCCTCTTTTTAACTACTTTTTAACTATGTTTTGATTGACAAGTGTCTTCTTTCAAATTAATTCTTTGTATCAGAATGTATATCCTTCCCTTGCTTAAACTACTTAGTATTGCGAGTGGTTCTTCCTCGAGTCTCTCTAGTACAGCTTCTCCTCTATCTACTCAGCCATTTCAGATCTCTCTAGAACCAAGTACTTTTATAAAATCTATTTCTATAGCAAAAAAATTAAAGTCCATAGTCTACTTAAAAGGGGAAATATCTGTGTCATTAATAGTCTTAGAAATAATAGATTGTATTCTAAGGATGAATAAATAATAATATGTATGAGAAAAACTCAATAGTAAGGCCAATTCCTTAGATCTTATAACATTTTTAAATTTGATCTTTACAACATTATAGTAAAGATTGCTGCTTGCATTTTCTTTCTTTTCTGAACAACAGAAAATAAGACTGACAATGAGAATTGCCACATACATTTTGGTGTTAGATTTCAAAGTTATAAATAAGTAAAAGGTGGAGTAATTTCACATCAAATGTCTCTCCAAATAAATCTAAGTATTTCCGCTGAACTTTGTTCTCAGAAAATCATCATCATATCTCATTTAGAAATATTTCCATGTATAATTAATTTAAATATAACATAAAAGAAGCAGTTTTAAGATGAAAAAGACAATAATCTCCCACTCAAACATGCTCAACCACAAACCAAGGGTGTATTTTGGATCTTGTTCCCATTTTGATGATCACAGGATTAATTTTATTGTGGTTCACTTGGGCTATTTTCAATGCCTGAGGAGACATGATGTACATTGTAGAATAATGCAATGAAATAATTGAACACATTTCCCTTGTCTCTGGGCATATTTATACTTGTACACAAAGTCACATTAAAAGGGCTGGCGATACTGCAGCCTCAGCTGTGAATTATTACCAGGACCATGCTGGCGTGCCTCGGCTGCTCTCACACTGAGAAGCAGGCTGGGTGTTCCAGTGGGATGGATCGCCCCGGAGGCAGCTGAGAAGTCAGGGCAGCTCATGGGGAGAAAGTCTGTTGCGCTGAAAAGTAAAACAACTGTGAAACAAGAAAGCTAGCATCTAATCTTTTGCCAGCAGAAGTTTTTAAGCAAAGCACCAAATTAGTGACAGACTAAGAATTGTTCTTCTGAGTCTAGAGCCAGGAAACGAATCCAGCTGTGGTCATTTTACTGGATCTCAGAAAAATGAAGTGGTCGCTTACATTTGTTTTAATCTCAAACACGAGAAAAGGGGTTCATATCCTTGTCATTTCAATACAGAAAACTCAGTTAAGTAAAGTGAAATATCTTTAAAATCAGGATGAAGGAAATGCAATATTATCTGTGAGTCAAAGTTTGGAATTATGAGCCTCAAATCAGATAACTTTTATGACAGTATTTGAAATTCAAAAGTACATAAATCTGAAATAGGACATTTTGCACTTAGGCAAAAAATTCCTACTAATACATTTGAATAGTGCCTCTATTCAAGTTATAAATGGGTCCTGAAAATAAGGGTCATCTCCCCTTCATTTACCTATAGTAAAAAAGGTTGATCTAATTTTACTTTACATGGAAGGTGCCCATGAGAGTGTTCATTGGGTGCCAAGGGAAAGATTGGTTTGGAGGAAAGAGAAATCAAAATCTGAATTCCTTAATACTAGTTTGATATACAGTCAAGTACTTAGGCTGACTGCTACTTCTTCATTTAGCAAGAATATCTTGGAATGCCATTTCATTTCTTTTAATAGATGTTTATCACATGAAGATAATGAGAATAGCATCCTTATTTGATGCAGTGAAAAACATTTTGTAAACTCTTGTAAACAACCCAAAGACCAATCAACTGGTCACTGAATAAAAAATTTAAAAAAAAGTTTTTTTAAAACCAAAATGGAATACTACTCAGCCATAAAGAATGACAAACTACAGATGTTCATAGCTAAATGGATGCACATTGAGGCCATATTCTTAACTGGAAAAAATAGAACACACATGAGTAAATATCAAATTGTTTCTCTGTTGTGAGAAACTGAGTGTAAATGAGGACCAAATTGAAAGGGGGGTAAATAAAATGTATTAAAATGATAATGAGAAATAGAAAGAAGACATTCGAAGGGGACAGAGAACTGGGGAGGGGAAGAAGGGGAAGAAGGAAAAAAAAGATAATCAAAACTCCTGCTGACTTCTAGACTTGTCTTGGTCCTATTCCTTTGTATCACCCTATTTGTACCTTTAGGGATGGTAATGTTTATCGTGTGTCATTGAATATTGAAGTGTTTAACTTTCTTTTCACTTGTACAGGGGCTCACAGCAAAGAGTTTGCCTTAAATCTCAGAGGAGAATTGAGATTTAGAGTTTTCAGCCTTGCTGAAATTGTTAGGATTTTGGCAGCTCTTAAGAGATGGATTAAATGCTTTTTCACATAAAGTATTTCTTGGTGGGGCAGGGGTGGAATGTTATGGTTTGTGTTTAGATGTCCCATCAAAACCTCATGTGGATGAGGTGGGGTGATTTCTTTCAGAGGTGCCTGATTCTAGAATGCGTGATGCTGGGATCAAGGGTGTGTGTTTACTAAACCACTACACATGATTGAGTCCTTTAGCATTGCCCTAATCCTGGCAGTCTGAATAAGATGAAAGGAGCACAAAAACATTGTTTAGGGCCCTGTTTTACGCTAATTTGTGCATGCCTCTTTTCTGCAATGCCTGTTTGTCATCCTTGTTTGGAGCCACCCTACCAAAACTTCTTTGAACTGCAAGCTAAATAAACTCCTTCCCCTCTTAAAAAAATTATCATTATTTGGCAGCTGATGGCTTGTTGGTTATTATTTTTCCTATAGCTTATCTGTCATTAAGAAAGACAGTCAGATTTAAAATAATGATAATTACAGTCACCAAACATTAAGTCTTCCAAAATATACCTTCAACTCAGATGGATAACATTTGGTGAATGTAATTGGTTTGTTTCCTACTTGTAATATATTCCTATGGTTTATATGTAAGGTTAGAGCTTGCCGTGATTGCAAAGAAAACTGAGGTTTGGTGGTTTACCACAGTATTTCTTTTTAAAAAATTATTATTTTTGTACTACATAATGAAAATCAAAACATTTCTTACACTGCAGAATAGGTAAACAACTAGTAGAGTGTTCTCCAATTGAGAATTCAAAGTCCTATTTTCTTCCATATTTTGGCTGCATCAACTTCAGCATATGGCTTGCAATTTTGCTTTGCATGAGTAAGAACATAAAGGAAGTATAGGAGGGTTTTATTTAAAAAGCATAGGGGGTTTTCCATATATTAGGTTAGGGTCACAGACACACTTCTTTGCAAGAAGGGCTAGGTACTATGGTTGATTGCTGGGCCTGAGGAAAAGATGAAACAGGATTGGTGGATAACCACCCAGCATCTGCTAAGCTATAGAATCAGAACAATGCACAAGTGTCAGGATTTGTTGATTGTTTTGATTAAAGGGTCAGCTCAAGAGAATGGAAAGTGAAAACTTTTCCATTCAGAGGTGCAATTTCAGTAGGAGTGGACACGCACGTGTTTTAGGAGGTAAAGGCAAAGGGAGGTCCCCATCCTGACATGCCATCTTCCCCTTGTTCTTTTCAGAGGGGCTGGCCGAGTGATCTTGGCTCCCTTGGGTGGGGACAGTGGTGATTCCCAGCGGTCAATGCAAAAACGGTTCAACAAGCCACACAGCTGGCTCTGGCCTGCAATACTCTTTGAGAAGCCACCGCTCCAGGAAGGTGGTGCAGCAGTAAAGGATCTTCAGGAAAAGCTCTGTTCTTGCTGAATGTGCTTCCTTAGGGAACTCTCCTACTTCTTCCCTGGGAACTGTGAACTGTACTGCCATTTATATGTGGACAGGCACATCATGGGCTAACTTTTAGGGAAGAGACCTTTTATGGTCAGGGGTAAGACTTCACAATCCTTGTTGACGAAGAAATTTGTGAGAAGACCATGAACAGAAGGAGATTAATCCATTGAGTTGGTGGTGGTAGAAGAAGGCAAGGTACCCAACCATTGATGTGCAAGCACCTCCCACTACCCAGAATTCACTTCAACCCAGATATTTGTATAAGTAAATACAACAGTGTCAAATATGGGTTGTTAGTTACAGAGTCCGTTACAATTTAATTACTTGTAAATTTTGTGTTTTTATTTACCTACCAAACCACTAATACATGTGGCTAGGGCATAGTTCTATGCCATGGGAAACTTTCACTTTATTCATCATTCTGTAAGTAGCCTTCACTTGGCAGCAGTTCTTAAACTTTAGTAAATATTATAGTCAACAAAGAGTATGAAAAAAAATCCCAGATTTCTAACTCTCTGTGCCTTGGAAGAAATTCAAATTCTGTAAATATGAAGAGAGGCTTGGGAATCTGAATTTAATATCAACTTAACATTCGGTAAGTCTGGTGTAGCTAGTCCTTATACTTTAGGAAGCCCATGTTGAATGATTTCATGTGAAAAAGTATCTACAAAGCGGTTTCTGTAAGTGTTGACCTGATAAAATGTGCGTGATTATCAGTCAGATGAATATTCTTCCTTTTATATACTTCCTACAGTAAGTTGGCAAGTATTCAGGGAGTTTGAATTATCTAGGTAAAATAGCGTGGGCATTGTGAGAGATACTTTGACCTAGCTCCAACTGTTTGGCACCTTCTGTGCTTCAGATACTGTGTTAGGCACTTTATTTTCATTGTATCTAAATTCCACATCAACCCTGACATTTTAGGGTTATTGAGTTGATTTCACAGTAGAGAAGACTGCAACTGAAAGAGGTTAAGGAACTTGCTAAAGTTAACTAGCTACTCTTTGGCAGAGTCCAAATTTGGAACCAGCTGTATTTGATCCAGCTACTCTTTCACTTGTTGTAGATGAACCAGAGGGTCTGGCTCTGAAAATGGTAGCTTGAAGGAAAGCAAGAGCGGGAGGTGTGTTCCCAAGCCAAGCAGATGGCAAAGGTATTGTGTGTGTGGGGGGGGGTGGCAGGAGGTAGAGAGTCATTGAAAGTGAGAGGGTGGTCATCAACTCTGAAATTCTGGAGGGAGACTACTGTTCATCACAGGAGAATATGTTCCACATTTTGTTGCCATAAGCATAGAAAGAACAAGAAGCCTATACAGTGTATGTTGTACACATTCTAGAGATGAGAAATCTGAGAGCCAGTTAATATCTTAAACCAGCCACTTAAGATATTACGTGGTGCAGGGTGTGGTGCAAGGTTGTAATCTAAGAGCAAAGTCACAAGTTCAGGGCTACTCCTTGTAACTTGTCAAGAGCCTGTCTAAAAACAGAGTAAAAACAGATAGGTCTAGCTTTAGTTTTTGGTAGGTTAAAGCCCAGTTTTTCCAGCACCATTTGTTAAAGGGGCTGTCTTTCCTCCATTGAGTATGTTTGGCTCCTTTGTCAAAGATAAGGTGGTTTAGTGTATCCTGATTTGTTTCTGGATCTTCTAATCTATTCCACTGGTCCTTGGGTCTGTTACTTTGCCAGTACCATACAGTTTTTATCACAGTGGCTTTAGAGTAGAGTTTTAAGTTGGGGATTTGAATACCCCCTGCCATGTCATTGTTGCTTAGAATTCCTTTTACTATTTTAGGTCTCTTGTGGCTCCAGATGAAATTTTGGATTATTTTCTCTAGCTCTGTGAAGTATAGTGTTGGAATTTCAATTGGAATTGCATTGAATCTGTATAGTAGTTGTGAGAGTATAGCCATTTTGGTGATGTTGGTTCTCCCTACCCAGGAACAAGGGATGTCTTTCCACTTTTTGATGTCCTTTTCTATCTCATTTTTCAGAGTCCTAAAGTATTCAGAATAGAGATATTTTACCTACTTTGTTAGACTGATTCCTAGATATTTCATTTTTCTGGGTGCTATTGTGAAGGAGATTGACTCCAAATTCTCTTTCAGTGAGTCTGTTGTTTGTGTAGGCAAAGGCTTCTGGATTTTGAGTATTGGCCTTGTATTGAGCAACCCTACTAAATTTATTAATTAAGTCTAGTAGTCTTCTGGTTGAGTTTTTAGGATCCTCTATATACAGAATCATATTATCAGCAAATAATGACAGTTTAACTTCTAGACCTATCTCTCTCACCATGTACAAAACTAAAACCACAATGGATTTGAGACTTAAACATTAAAACAGAAACAATAAACCTACTGGAAAACAGGTTAGGTAAACTCTTGGAGATAATGGCTTAGGCAGAGACTTTATGAATAAAAACCTCTATAGCACAAGAACTAGCAGAAAGAATCAACAAATTGGATTTCATCCTACTAAAAGGTTTCTGCACAGCAAAATGAATCACTGACGCTGCTAAAAGACAAGCAACAACATTGGAAAAAGTCTTTACTAGCTGTTTGTCAGACAATACATAAAGAATTTAAACAAATCAGTCTCCCCAAGTTTAAAGACCCAATTCACAAATGGGCATCTGAAATGAACAGACGCTTCTCAGAGGCAGAGGTCAACGCAAACAAGAAGCATATGAAGAAATGTTCAACATCACTATTCATTTGAGAGATGCAGATGAAAACAACACTGAGATTTGATCTCACTCCACAAAGAATGGCTGCTATTGTGAAATCAACCAACAATAAATGCTGGTGAGGCTGTGGGGAGAAAGGAACCTTCTCCACTGTTGGTGGGATTGTAAACTTATGCGACCATTGCAGAGATCTGTGTGGAGATTCCTCAGAAAACTAGGACAAGAGGTCCCATTTGACCATACTATTTCCCTGCTAGGAATATACTCAAAGGAATTTAAGAAATCACATTGGAAAGACTTATGTACACCCTTGTTTGTAGCAGCTCAGTTCGTGATACCCCAATCTTGGAAACAACACAAATGCTCATCAACTGGAGACTGGATAAAGTGTGTGTGTGTGTGTGTGTGTGTGTGTGTGTGTTTAAATGGAGTGTTACTCTGCCATAAAGAATGACACAATTCATTCGTTTATGTGCAAATGGGTACACCTGAAGGAGACACTAATAAATAAATAGATCACAGATGTGTAAATACCATATCTTTTCTCTGGTATGAGAACCTATAGATGTAAATGAGTTCTAGAATGTATAATAGCTTTTGAAAAATAGGAAATATCCAAAGGGAATTTGGTGTGGGAACATAATGAGGGGAAAGAATAAATATGATTCTGAAACAAAATAAAGGACCATGTACATAAGCAATGTGTGGGGGGTTGTGGATGGGTAGGGATGTGGGTAAAAATGAGAATTAACTTATGTCATATACTGCTACAAATTCCCCAATACTGTGTGTGATTGTGAGCTGTATATAAGTTGTACCAATAAAGGATTCAATTTTTAAGAAAAGTAAAAATAACAAGTAAAATAATAAATAAAAATTTAAAAATAAAAACATCTGGAAGTGTGTCCCTGGGTTCAGTACACACAAACACACACACACACACACACACACACACACATCTTTGTGTCTAAATTGGGGAAATCTTTTAGGGATTGTGGCTACATAACAATAGGGTTATAGAAATTAAACTCTAAATGAGAGTAATTTTATTGAAATTGCATCTTATTTACATAAGTTGATAATAGATCCATACACTTATACAGTAGTGTAATTCATAAAGATTTAGGAAGGAAGTCTTTATGATGAAATGATTACTTTCTCAAGGAAGTTTGAGGTATGAATGATTTCTCAATATTACAAGTTCATATCCAAGAGCTCTTCAAAAATCAAATGTAGAAAAGTTTTGGTTTTTATATTATTTTAATTTGTCTATATCCATTTTTCTACTTAGATTTTTAGGAATCAAAGACTGATCCACAAAGAATCTCAGGAGGCAAGAGTGACTGTGATTTTCTCCCTGCATATTCTCATTGACCAGCAGTTAATGAAGATAGTAAACAAATGAAAGAAAGTAACTTTTGATGACTACAGACCTTTCAAATTCTGCACAAGACTGATTCATTGAGATATATGATGATCATAGATTAGTCAAGTTTTAAGATAAAGGTGACAATTTAAATTCTGTTCTGATTGGAGGTCAGTTCACAAAGACTTCTGTAACTTTCATTTAGTTGAATTTCTGCACGCATAAAAGAAGCTGAAATTGTTATTTTCTTCTCTTGTGTGATGTTTGAGGCAGGAAGGGATTTCCTTAACTCTTCTTGGACTTTTTTTGAAGTGTCTTCTTGAACTTTAATTGACACACAGGAATTGTATAAGCTTAAAATGCACAATTTGACGTTTTTATTTACCCTATGATGAATTCTGACTAAAAACTGAATCCAAAGCTTTCTTCGTATCTTACATCTTTTTGTCCTTTCCTATAATATGAACATGGCAATTTTTTTTTTCTTTGCTTTTTGAGATAGGGTCTCGCTTTGTAGTTCAGGCTGGCCCTGAGCTCACTATGTAGCCCAGGCAAGCCTCGAACTCAGCAATCCTCCTGTCTCTGCCTCCGGAGTGCTGGGATTACAGGCGTGAGCCACCACGCCCGGCATTGTGGTATGCAGTGTTGATTGTTGGTGGGCGTGTCTCCACGCCCAGCATTATATGTGGTTACTGGGGATCAAACTCAGGACCTTGA